>JAADWH010000740.1:0-15141 GCA_023335995.1 Globisporangium nagaii
CGACGTTCCAGCAGATGTGGATCTCGAAGGCCGAGTACGACGAGTCGGGTCCGTCGATCGTGCACCGCAAGTGCTTCTAAGTGTGCTGCTTCTTTTTGGGCAAGCGCGCTTCGATCATCATCATTTAGAGAGATCTCCTGGACTGTTCGCCGCCAGCGAGCTCTCCTCTGCTCGGCCGCCTTTGCGTCTTGAGGCTTGAGTGCTTCGTCGCACCAAAGGGCTGGTATGAGCCGGAGAAGCTGCTGGCGGGCTGCGTCCATTTTTCCTACTAACGTTTCATAATTTTATCATCAACGAGAATTGCTTTAAACGGTTGATGTCTTTGGCGTTGGACTCTGATGAGAGTCATGGGTTGATCGTTGGATGTCGTTGGCCACCAGAGTGGGTATTCCATCTGAACAACAGAAGAGAGCTCTCCAATCGGACGACACGACACGGCGTTCTCTTCTGTCCTCACGCTGCGGAGATCTCCTCTCTTCTCTTGGTTTCAGTATTGAACAAATCTCCGAGTCCTCCAAAACGCGACATTTGCTCCATCTCCAGATCGATGGGTATGCGTTTGAAAATGCCGTCAGAGGCGCTGCGCTGCGCGCTGCAGCCGCACGCTCTCGGCGAACTCGGCGATGACGCGGGACGACCACGTGCGCAGCGAGCCGTCTTCCGCGCTACTGCGCGCGCTCTTCAGCGGCGACTCGACATCGCTTGCGCTCGACTCGCCCTCGAAGAACGCCAGGTGGCCGCCGGACTGCGTCACGCACAGGATCACATTCGGGTTCGCGAGGATCTGCGCGTCGCTCGGGATCGTGATGCTGATCGGGTCGTCGGCCGCGTTGATGCAGAGCAGCGGCACGGCCACGTGCGGCAGCCGCGTCACGGACGACGCGTCCGCGTAGAACTCGGGCACGCTGCCGTACTTGAACAGGATGCGCGTGAAGCGGTCGTCGAAGTCAAACAGGCTCTGCGCCTGGCGCAGGTGCTCCAGGTCGATGCCCGGGTAGCCCTGGAAGATCTCGTGCGCGTTGCTCTTCTCGAACACGAGCTGGAGAAGACTCGTGTTGAGCGCGTGGCCGTACGTGAGCCGGTTGAAGAGCGTCGCGTCGATGTTGCCCGAGCACCTGACGACGTCGAACGGGTTGCCCACCGAGATGGCCGCAGTCAGCGGCGTCGTCTCCTTCTCCTCGCCGAGGTACTTGACGAGCACGTTCGAGCCCATGGAGAAGCCGAGTCCGACGAACGCCTCGGACTGGAAGTTGTACTTCTCGCTCAGGTATTTTGCCGTGTGCCGGAGGTCCTCGGTGTACGCGATGCAGAAGAACTGCAGACGGCACGAGAAAGAGAGAGAGAGATGGGGTAAGGACTGAGCCATACTGACTTGGTCACTACGCGCAGCATTCCACACACCTGAGGCGTCTTGAGCGGCGTGTTGGCGCAGCCGCGAGCGTTCATCACGACAGCCTGCCAGCCTTTCTTGCGCAGACTGTGCACCGCGCTGCGAATGTAGTGCTCGCTACTGCCGCCCGTGAGTCCCGGCAGGATCAGCACCGTGCGCTTGGTCGCGTCGATCTCGCTGAGCGGCGTGACGGAGCCGTCGCTGCGCACGGGGAGTGCCCAGTCGAGCGACACGACGCCGCCGTCGGGCATCTCGAGCAGCTGGCGCTCGTACGCGGCGACCGGGTGCCTCTCCTGCTCGTTCGCGAACGCGAGCTTGACGGTTTGCAGGTGACTGAGAACGCCAGAGCATAAACGCATTGAGCACATCCCCGATTGTGAGCGACATTCGCCATCGAGATGCACCACGAGTCGTGAGAAAGCGCGAGATCGTTACCCGTTGAAAAGGTACCAAAGCGGATAGTACGCCTCTGTACGAACACAAAACAACGGACACAACGCACGCGAGTTAGCTCAGCCCATGCACGCACGCGGCGATGCCTATAGCAGAAGCGTATCGAGCTGAAGTCACGGCACGCACTGATCGCGTCGCAGCGCGCGAGCAGCTCCTCGTTCGCCGGCGACTTGGTGTACACGACGCGCGGCGTCTCGCTTGTCAGGTAGTGATGCACTTTGCCGACGAGCGGCGCCGCGACTGCGCCGGCGACGAGCAGCGCGGCGAGCGACAGCTGCCACTTGGACGGCGCTGGCAGCTTCCCGAGCACGGGGACGCTCTGTCGTGTCGTGCAATAAGATCAGAGCCACGAACACCACTTGGAGTCTACTGAACGAGACTGAGAGGAAGCCAGCAGATGATCAGCCACGTACGAGCTCCATGGCTGCGAGAGCGTGCGTCGTCCACGAGCTGCGTTGCGAGGACGCTGTCAAAGTAATTGAGGTCAAGTTTTTTGTTTGCGCTTTCTTTTTGTCAAGTCTCCTCGTCTCCGCGGAAAAGCAGACCACAAATCCTGGTGAACGGATGAAGTGCGAGCAAGAGGAGACCCAAGTAAAGCAGACACAAAGTGATAAACTGGTTTCTCGAGCGTTTTTTGTGTGACACAACTGTGCTGTTTTTATTTGTGTTTTTATATGGAGTTTAAAAGCGACTCAAAAAGTTAAAATGCTAAAAATCAAACAAACTACTGGGAGCTTTGGATCTGCAAAGTGAATACGCGCCCGATACGCCAATACAAAGAGTGCGTAGCTGCAAGCGGCTCGATGATGACAGATCCAGAGGTGACGATCACATTTTCTTGATTTGTGAGAACTGCCCCAAGAGACAAATTCGCCGACCCTAAAAAACAAATGCAGATATTAATACAAAAATACAAAATGGAATATTGAAATACAAGAACTGGAGCCTACCAGTGATCGCGATGATGTAATCAATAACAAGAAATTTGTTATGTATCAGGGGAGACACAGTCTTACATACGATTCCCTGGAATAATAAGAGCAACAAATATAGTTAGATAATAAGAGGAATAACAGAGGAACATATTTGTATGCGTATCGTTTCAGTGAGAAAAGCAATTTTTGACCGCGCGCTATCAGCACTGGCATGGTCGGCGACGACTCGAACGGTCACATTGCGCTTCGTAGCACGAACCAAAGCATCGGCGACCTGATCAAAGAATACAGGAACAATAAATAATAGATAGTCAGCAAGGTACACGACAGTTAGGCAGCTAAACATCACATTAAGAGTAAATCCCTAATAAATAGCGATATGCTTACCAATTTGCATGTGAAAACATACATACAAACGTCAATACTAATTTCCGCCTCATTAATGTACTTGATGAGGCGAAAGATCCAGCCTTCTGAGTGGCCTGCGGCACAGCCTTGGCGATCGCAGTGGCCGTCGAGAAAGTCGCAACACGCGCGGCGGTCCGGGGAGGCACACACGGTCAAGATTCGACCAGCAGCAGGCGGATCATCGCGCTCGATATCCTCTGGAGTGAGACCCCTAACAACGTACTCACCGTAGCGGTTCATCGTCGATTGGCTCAACCCGAGCATGGCGCCAACAGCGCTTAGCTTTACGTTGGCCCGAGCAACTTGGATAGCAACCCAGAGAAAGTAGGGAAAGAGCTTGGGTGGCATCTTGTCAGTTTGAGAGTGAGCATGACAGACGTATTCCAAGCTTGTTTTAGAATATTCTGTATAAATGTCCAATTCAATCAATCCAATTTACCATTTAGCGTTTTATATGTACTAATATAAGCTGTATACTTTTAACATGCTGGAATTGTAGTTGTTCCAACTGTTTTAATACCCTTTAACTATATATATAAAGTGCTAGTTGCTAAAGTGGTTTCATTGTCGCGTTATCCACATTTACAAATTTGGCATCTCAGGAGCTAATATATTTACTGCTTTTTCGAACGAGAGATCCTTATTGTGCACTGTTTGAAGCTGTTACACTATGTACGGTCGATTGCAGACGACTTGAACATATGTTCATTTGTATCATTGTTCAGTAATACCCGTTCGGTTGGTCATGTAAATATGAGCTCACCAGTACGGCAAATTCAAAACTGTCATTTGCGACAATCCACCCTTCCATTTGCTCAATAGTTGTAAAATATTTACGACGTAAAATATATTCAATACTCGTCTTTTCACCGATAACTCTCTATCGTTTCTCAATCGTTTTAATTCGTTTGGTGTGGTTGTCAAGCGTAAAATATGTATCTTTTACTTTCCACAAGTGCAATCAATATCTCCCTATTCTAGTGCCTCCACTCTGCATTTCCTCTTTCAGTTGGTTGTGAATGTCCCTCATCTGAGCGTAGCCTATACAAGGCTGTATGCCCTACATCCCTGCGCAAGCGTTTTCGCATTCAGGACCATCTCCCTTTTTTTCGCATTCAACAGGATCAGGAGGAGCTCGTGACCATCACTCCTCACCGACTCGAAACGCTTTCCGTTGTTGCTCCCCTGGAACTCGCCGACCGCGCCGTGCTCGCTCATTCCGCAATTCGCGTCCAAGCCCGCACTCGCCAAGCAGCCGTCTCCGCGCACGCCCCGACGCCTCCTCGCGCCGTGAACCATGTCGAGCTCCCCGAACAAAAGGTACGGCTGCTGTTCAACACACACCGTGCGCTGGCGCGCTGCTCGCGGAGCGCTGCTAGCAACGAGCGCCACAAAGAGCGATCTTTTGTTCTGCTCAGCCATTCAAACGAGCGAGCGAGCACGAGACGAGCAAATAGATCGCGTTCTAACACTCCGCGCTCGATGTATGTGTGTGTGTGTGTGTTTGTCTTGGATGACAGTAGATTGAAAACCGATGGCGCGGTACAGGTGGTGAACAACCTGATCGATGGCGAGTTCGTGGCTCCGCTCGCGAACGAGTACGTGAACGTCGTGAGCCCGGTGACGGG
This sequence comes from Globisporangium nagaii, assembly GCA_023335995.1. NCBI lineage: Eukaryota > Oomycota > Peronosporomycetes > Pythiales > Pythiaceae > Globisporangium > Globisporangium nagaii. The sequence goes on from JAADWH010000740.1 coordinate 4,815, forward strand.
AGACGTGATCGCCAGCTGCGCGATCTCGAGCCCGAAGGATGTCGATGTCGCTGTGCAGAAGGGCCAGGAGGCGTTCGCACAGTGGAGCAAGCTGACTGTCAAGACTCGCGCGGCGGTCATGTTGAAGTTCCACGCGCTGATGAACGAGCACGCTGGTGGGTTCTTTTGCGCTTTCGTGTACGCGCGTTGTTGGCTTGCTGTCAGTGACTTACATTCCCCTCGTGACTGCTGTGTGCCACACCAACGACAGACGAGCTGGCGGACATCGTCGTGAAGGAGAACGGAAAGAACAAGATGGAGGCTCTCGCGAGCGTGCTCAAGGGCAACGAGACAGTCGAGTACGCCTGCAGCTTGCCGCAGCTCGTGCAGGGCCGGATCCTGCAGGTGTCTCGCGGGATCACGTGCCACGAGACCCGCGACCCGCTCGGAGTCGTCGCGTGCGTCGTCCCGTTCAACTTCCCGATCATGGTTCCGATGTGGACCATCCCGATCGCGCTGACGCTCGGGAACTGTGTGATCTTGAAGCCGTCGGAGAAGGTGCCTCTCACTATGCAGCGCGTGGCAGAGCTCCTGCTGCAGGCGGGTGTTCCGAAGGGAGTCTTCCAGGTATGGCGTACTGATCCGCGTGCGCGTTTGCGAATGGATGGCATCGTGTGGATCGCAGACATCTGATCTCTTTTTTTTGCCGTGACGTGCAGATCATCAACGGCAAGGCGGAGGCTGTGACGAGTCTTTGCGACCACCCGAAGGTGGCTGCAGTCACGTTCGTGGGCTCGAGCCACGTCGCGCAGCTCGTATCTCGCCGCTGTCGCGCGCTGGACAAGCGAGTGCTCGCTCTCGGCGGCGCGAAGAACCACCTGGTTGCGCTCCCGGACGCTGACGCCGAGATGGCTGCGAAAGACATCGTCGCGTCGTACGCTGGCTGCGCTGGACAGCGCTGCATGGCTGCGTCCGTGCTCCTTCTCGTCGGCGACTGCGACGAGCTTCTCTCTCTGATCGTCCAGAAGTCGAAGCTGCTGACGCGCGGAACGGAGGCTGGACAAGTCGGCGCGGTGATCGATCACGCCTCCAAGGATCGCATCCTCAAGTACATCAACGAAGCCGAGCAGTCTGGAGCCACGGTTCTCGTGGACGGTCGCTCGTGGGCTAATGAGGCAAAGGGGAGCTGGGTCGGACCGACGGTGCTGCTGCACACCAACTCGAAGGACCCAGCGATGAAGGACGAGATCTTCGGTCCGGTTCTGTCGATCTACAAAGCCGCGTCCTTCGACGAGGCGCTGGAGATCGAGAACAGCAACGACTACGGCAACGCTGCGAGCATCTACACCTCGAACGGCGGGTACGCGGAGTACTTCCAGAGCCGCTTCCGTGCTGGTATGATCGGTGTCAACATCGGCATCCCGGTGCCTCGCGAGCCGTTCAGCTTCGGCGGCTTGTACGGCACGAAGAGCAAGTACGGCGACATGGACATCACTGGCGACGCTTGCGTGGAGTTCTTCTCGAGCCGCCGCAAGATCACGTCGAAGTGGAGCACGACGATCTACACGGGCGACAAAGCCAACTTCAGTGGCCAGATCTAGACTGTGCGCGCGGTACTCGATACACGACACACGATCGCGCGGGATGCGAGATGTCATTATGCTTGCAGCGATGGCGTCACGCTGGTACGTAGCGATCGACTCCTTCATATGAACAATGAACGCAACATGTCTGTCTCTTCCTCCTTCATTTCGCGAGCGCGGAAGCATAATACGATCGTGTTTCATTTCGTTGTGTCCTTGTCAGTCAAAGCATCATCAATACACAGGCAAGCAAGCAGCAAGTAGCAGCGTGTGTCTCCTGCACATGCGGCACTCTTAAATACACCCGTGGACTCCCTACAGAAGCGCGGCGACGCCGAGCGCCACCGACGCGATCAGCGTGACCGCGTGGAGCGCTGGCGACGACGACCGGTGCGACGACGCGGCGCCGCTCTTCACGACCGTGTCCGCGGTGGTCGAGTTGCTCTGCGTCGACTTCTTCTTCTTCTTGCCGCCATTCTTCTTGATCTCGAGATCCTCCGTGCTCGCGACGCACTTGAAGACACTGTCAGTGTCGTCGAACGCGCACAGCGAGTTGTTCGCGAGCACGTGGCCAGTGTCCTGGCACGGCTGCGCGCCGATGCGCGGACACTCGCCAGCCTCGCCGACCGCCGTGTTGCCGCACTTGTACGCCACGTTCGCGCTCTTGGCGAGGCAGTAGTCCGCTTGTCCCATGAGCGACACCCTTCGGACGGCACTGCACGAGCACGCGTACGTCCGCGTGCTCCCCGAGCCGCTCTCGTAGTCGTCGCTGCCGTCGCTACTCCCACTGGACGAGGACGAGCCGCTGGAGCCGGCGGTGGGCGGCTTGCTGGTCGTCGGCTTCTTCGTCTTCGTCGTCTTGAGTGCGTCGGGAGTGGCGGTCGGCGCCTCCGTGAGCTCCGAGTCTGCACTCGAAGGCAGCGCCGAGTCGTCTCCAGACTGTGCGGCTTCGAGGTACTTGCTCACCAGGAACGGGCTCGGCGTCATCGTGCTCGAAGGAGGGTTGGTCGCCGTATCTACCGCGACCGAGCTGGCTGGCGACGCGGGGCTGTTGGAGTCTGTTCCGGATGACTCTAGGGTGGTCAGATCGGTGCTCGCTGGAGGTGCAGTCGTTGCTTCGAAGTCGCTTTCAGGCGCGTCGCCAGGTGCTGGAGTTGCCGACTGCGGAAGGACGGGAACGACGAATGTGGGCAAATCCGCGACAGCGGCTGCGAGCTCGCGCAAGCCATGTGCTGCTCCCGACTGCGCCACCATGCTGCTGCATACGAGCAGCAGCGCCACCAAGCTGCGCATCTTGCTCCTTCCTCCAGCGACTTGCAGAGACGACCCGACCATCATTCGCTGACTTCGACGCGCTGATTTTGTTTTTCTTCTGGCTGGCTGGTGAGAATGGCTTTGTGTTCGAGAGCTCGAGAAGCTAACCGCGAGTGGTGCTGCTCTGCGGCTGCTTTCCAGGTGGGAAGGCGAGTGCAAAAGCGAGAATGCGATCGCTGCTGCTTCGTCTCCATCGCTGCCGACTTGCGCCGCGTTCCGTCCCATTCTCTCTCTCTCTCACGGCAACATGGCGATTTATTTTCATGCAGTGATGGCACACAAACGCGGTGGCGATGATGGTTGTGATGATGCAGAGGACTCACAGGAGAGCCTTGAAAAAGAAGAGACTAACCCAGATAGGAATAGACGCACTTGTTCTTTCTGGGAATGTTCATGAGCGCTTCCGGGAAATACTGTCCAATACGCGGCGTGATGGAGATGCATGGCATGCGATGCAGAGAGAGAGAGAGAGAGAGAGAGAGAGCTCGTGGCCACTCTGTCGCTGAGAATAGACTCCTGCGCATCATTTTAGACAGCGCCTCTATCATTAGCCTGCTTCGAGCCGTGAAGCTGGGACGATACAAGCAAGCATGCGCTTCTTGGCAAATAGAGCGCTTGCGAGTTTGATCCTGTCGATGTTGTGTCGAGGTGACCGACCCCCGAGGAGCGAGCGAGCGAGTGCTTGCACGATCGATTCAGCAGCGTGTGGTCAGTTTGAGATCCTTGCATGATGCACGCGTGGGGGTGACGGATCCGAGCACTTTGCGCTGCTAAACCTGCACACCGCAATGGCCAAACAAACCTGGTCGCTGAGGACAAGGTGTCATGCCGACAGCGAGCCATCTCGAGCACATGCCCACGACAGCATCGCACATCCCTCTTTGCGAAAGGAAGGAAAAGATCGCTTCGTGTGTGGGAAATAGAGACTGCCGTTCTCGTGTGAAGCGCATTTGTCGCACACAGTGGAGTCTAGTAGCTAGCATTTGTAGCCAAACGCCAAATGCGAGGCGTACTTCTCTGTCAAGCGCGCTGGAGGTCTCGCGGTGCAGCGCGATCGGCGTGCGCTCAAAGCATCGTGTGATGACCAGGAAATGAAGCCATCTATCGAGTCAGTGCGTCCATCACCCGAAAATGATCTCCTGGAGTGGTCCACACCCATTTCGCGAAAACTACATTTCTAGCCGGCAAAAGCCGCAGCTCGCCAGTCGGTGGCGTGCTGGTGACTGGAAGCCACCAGCTACTGCCCCCTGCCACAACCCGACAGCCTCTCCACTTCGATACTGCCGGTTCGCTCACCACCGATTTCACTCCTTCACTACCACATCCGCTCCTTTGAATCGCATACCCTCTGGGAACGCATTCGCTCTTCCCGCCACACAAGTACTTTCTTTCCTTGCTTTCGAGAGTGAGCGAGAGTGAGTGGGAGAAAAAGACCTGGATCGAGTGAAAAAGCGAGGGGGCGAGCGCTCACGAGGAGCTACAAGCGAACGAACGAAAGGAAGCGCCCGTCGACCGTCGCTGCCTGCCTGCCTGTGTGCGTCTCTGTGCATTAACGCCATTCGCCTCTACGCGCCTCTGCTGCAGATCACTGTCTCTGGGTGAGTGAGTGACGACATCTCGGTGGCGCGTTCGGAAACGACGAGGACGACAGGAGAGCTCTTCGCGGAAAGAAAACCCCAGTCCGAGCGACCGTGTGAAGGAACAAAGCGCCAGATATGATGGTGCGTGAGATAGCGATCCCGGTAGGCGGCGGCTGAGTGAGCATTGCATGTGCTGTGTGTGTTGGTGTGTGTGTGTGTGTGGATCAAATGCGTGGTGTCGCTATGATTGGTGGCTTGCTCGTGGTCTGATATGTCTCGTGATGACTGGCTGTATGTACGCTAATCCCATGTTTATATGCGTGTATGTGTCGCAGCATGGACGCGACGCCGAGCGCGGCAAGATGGAGGCGCTGTTGCACCAGATCGTGCAGGAGGAGCAGATGAAGATGCAGCAGCTGGGCTTCGTGGAGACGTTCATCCCGTCGCAGGAGAGCCCCGCGCGCTGCAGCATCTTCATGAGCGCGAACTGGCATATCTGCCGCCGCCTGCTGCTTGTCATCGTGAGCGGTAACGGCATCCAGCCGGGCATCTGGAGTCGCAGTCTCGTGCTCGAGTCGAACGAGATGCCGAACCAGTACCGCTCGGGCTCCATGTACGTATCTCGTTCAGTTTGTTTAGCTGCCTAGACACATTGTTTTCATTACACTTGGTCCACGCGCTGACTGCGTTGATGATGGATATGTCTGTCGATGTGAGCAGGCTGCCGTATGTACACACTGCGCTCTCGAAGGGCTACGGCGTGATCGTGACGAACCCGAGCACGAACACTGTGAACGTCGGGAACGAGAAGCTGCCGATCCCGTACTCGAGCACGCCGGAGATGCACGTGCGCTACGTGTGGGAGACGTACGGCACGCGCACGGCGTGCTCGCAGGTGTACGTCGCCGCCTACGGCCGCGGCGGCGCGCTGACGAAGCACTTGGTGTGCACGCAGCCGCTGCTGCGCTCGAAGCTCGCGGCGATCGCGTTCATCGAGTCGAGCCACCGCATCGAGGGCGAAGACTCGCAGGAGGTGCGCGGGCTGCTCGGCACGCGCGCGATCAACTGGCAGCGCTCGAAAGAGGCGCCTGGCACGCAGCTGCAGGACTGCACGCAGCTCGGGTGCCTGAGTCTCTCGGCGGGCGAGCCGCGCGGCATCGAGCAGAAGTCGTCGAACACTGCGTGGACGATCGGCGCAAGCATGGACACGGTCTTCGCGTTCTTTGAGAGCGCACGCGGGTCGATGCCGGACGAGCCGGTGGAAGACGAGCTCATGGACGAGATGAGTCGCCTGTCGGAGTACGCGTACGCTGGTGCTGCCGCGATGTCGTCGGCGTCGTTCTTGCAGGCGCACCAGGAAGACGCGGAGATCCTGAGCGAAGACGACCAGAGCGGCGGGCAAGCGAGCGGCGGACGCAGCGGCAACCACGACGCTCACGGCGCACAAGCCGGCGGCAGCGCGCGCACACGCCGCAGCAGCGCGCGCAACTCGCGCCGCAGCATGGTTATCTCGACGTCGATGAGCGTGAACGACTTCGATCTGCTCTCGGTGGTGGGCAAAGGCGCGTACGGCAAGGTGTTCCTGGCGAAGAAGAAGTCGGGCCGCAACGCGGGCCGCATCTACGCGATGAAAGTGCTGCGCAAGCAGGACGTGTTCAAGAAGAAGCAGGTTGAGCACACCAAGTCGGAGCAGCGCATCCTCAAGCACGTGGAGCACCCATTCGTGGTGCGCTTGCGGTACGCGTTCCAGAACAACCACAAGCTGTACCTGGTGATGGACTACTACAGCGGCGGGTCGCTCTTCGTGCACTTGCGCAAGAACAAGCGGTTCACGGAGAACCGCGCGAAGTTCTACGCCGCCGAGCTCGTGCTCTCGCTCGCGCACCTGCACTACATGCACATTATGTACCGCGACCTGAAGCTCGAGAACATCCTGATGGACGCCGAGGGCCACATTGCGATCACGGACTTTGGGCTCTCGAAAGAAGACGACGAAGGCTCGACGTTCGTCGGCACGCCGGAGTACCTGGCACCGGAGCTGCTCTGCAGCCAGCGCACAGCGTCGTCGTACGGGAACACGATCGACTGGTGGAGCTACGGCGTGCTCGTGTACGAGATGATCCAGGGCCACACGCCGTTCTGGGACAAGAACCGCCGGCAGATGTTCCAGAACATCCTCTCGAAGGAGCCGTCGTACCCGGCGGAGCTGTTCTCGCCCACGGCGACGGACTTCCTGCAGCGGCTGCTGGTGAAGAACCCGAGACGGCGCATGGGCTGCGGCGAAGAAGGCGCGCTGGAGATCATGCGCCACCCGTGGTTCAACGGCGTGGACTGGGACGCGCTCTTGCAGCGCCGCGTCGAGCCGCCGTTCAAGCCGCAGTTCGGCACGGACGCGCAAGGCAACCCGCGCAACCGCACGAGCAGCACGCTCGCGGCCGAGCTGCAGTACGTGCCGAACGTGTTCAAGCAGCAGGAGGTGGCGGACTCACCCGTCGTCGGCGTGCTCGGGTCGTCGAGCGGCGCGCACACGATGCACTTCGATGATTTTAGTTATATGGGCAGCGACATCATGGGCTCGCGTCGCACGTCGCTCTTCCGCGAGAGCGACCTGAAAATGGAGCTGGGCGAGTAGGTGGTGGGGAGACGACGACGAAGACGACGAAGACGAAGACGAAGACGAGAGCGTGAGGTGCCAGCGACGACGACTGCACCAATTTGAATGTGAACGAAGAAGAGAAGGCGGGAGAACCCCAGGCGAGCGAAAAGCAAACCAGCGGCGGGACGAGATGGAGAAAAGGCGGACAGGTGGATATGTCGCCGAGGGTTCCATTGTGAAGCAGGCGATCGATCCATCCTGCTGTCTCTGTCTCCATTCGACACATGCTTGGTCTGTGCTGCTCGCCAGTAAAGAAGCGACTTTGGTATTGTGTGATGAACAGAGAGAGAGAGAGAGAGAGAGAGAGAGAAGAGAAAGCAACGAACCTACACACACAAAAAATACAGCAAACTATATATGTGAACGTCCACGGACTCTCTCGTGCATGTGTGTGTTTTGATTTGCTTGTGTGTATCTCCTCGTCCATGATGCTCACCCTCGTCCTCTCTGTCTTTTCATCATCATCTGTGTGTGTCTATGGCACGATCTTGAGCCCCATGGACTTGGCCGAGCCGATGAGGCTCTTGCAGATGGACTCGAGATCGATGTAGCTCACGTTGTCGTCCTGCTGCTTGATCTTGGCGATCTCGTAGATCTGGCGCAGCTGGATCGAGCCGATGACCTGCTGTCCCGCCGTGGCCGAGCCCGCCGTGATGCCCGCGGCGCGCTTGATGAACCACGAGGACGCCGGCGTCTTGATGTCGAACTTGAACGTGCGGTCCGCAAACGCCGTGAGCACGACCGGGATCGGGATGTTGTCGATGTGCTTAGCCGTGCGGTCGTTGAACGCGCGGCAGAACTCCATCATGTTGACGCCGAGCGGACCGAGCGCCTGGCCGATCGCGGGCGACGGGCTCGCCTTGCCGGCCAGCACGCGCAGACGCACCACTCCTTTCACTGCTGCAGACATCTCTCTGGTTGCTGCATTAGCGCGTATACATACACGTCAGTCACTGGCAGGCGTACAGAGCGCGCGTACAGAGCGCACGCACAGCCAGATAGCGCCACAGCGGTCGCACCTTGTTGCTCGTAGCGTTCCCCGACTGACTGCCACTCAAAATGGGCGGAACAGACTCTAGGGGCCACTATTCCAGTCGCACAAATCTGCATCTCACTTACAGCCAATCGACAGCCGAGAAGCAGATTGCTCTCTTGTTTTCAGTCAATAAGAGCGCTGTATGAGACAGTCTCGACTGCTATTGGCAGAAAATAAAGTCGGGAGTGAATGTCGCTTTTTTCCTTTCGTGACGAAAGTCCAAGAGCTCCCATTACGAGACCAAGCGACAGAGGAAGAAGCGACGGGAAGGAAGAGCGCGATCATGAGCGACAACCTGCTGAGCCCGCCCAAGGACGTGCGCTTCTCCGTGGCGCAGCAGGCGATCGTGCGCCTCGAAAAGATCCGCGTGCAGGGCGTGTTCATCGCCGCGAACGTGCTGCTGCTGCTGCTCGTCGTGTACACGTCGCACCGCTTCCCGCACAAGTTCGTGCGCGTCTCGGGCGAGTACGTGTGCTCTCAGCCCCCCGTGCTCCTCTGTGTGTGTGTGATGTATGTGTAGAGAGCTAATGCGTGTGTGTGCGTGTGTGTTCTGTCCTCAGGTGCGACTCGAACTGGCTGCACTCGGACGCCAAGCAGGAGTCGCACGAGATCATCTGCTGCGACGCCAAGAAAGGCTTCCACGGCGCGCCGTGCTACAACGGCATGGAGCTGAGCACCATCCTGTCGTCCACGCAGGTAACGCCGTATGCGATAATAGCGTACGTGTCCGCGATAGCGTTGTCGTATCTAATGGTGCTGTCTTGGCGTATGGACAGGGAGCGTGGGTGATCCCGATGACAGCGCTGATCTTCAACTACGTGGCGATGATCCTCGGTCCGAACGCGTCGCTGCCGCGCGTGCGCGTGCTCGTGCGCCGCGCGCTGCTGTACCTGTCGCTCATGGGCGTGCGCACGTTCGTGCTCTACGTGGGCTTCAACGAGATCGAGAAGAGCGTTGTGCGCCTGCTGTTCGGCACCTCGCGCGACTCGTGCTGGTACGCGCACTTGCGCCGCAACCAGCGCTGCACGCCGCACTTCGACCACTCGGACCACTTGGTGCTGCTCGTGTCGCACTACCTGGCGATCTCGATCTTCGAGTGGTTCGCGTTGAGCATCGAAATCCCGCGCCGCAGCGTGAAGAAGGTGGCGCTGCAGCTCTGGATCGCGCTCATCGTGGGCTTGGCGATCTACACGCTCTTCTTCACGGCGTCCTACTTCCACACGGCGCTCGAGAACCTCGTGGGGCTCGTGATTGCGCAGGGCTGCATCATGCTGCCGCTCTACTTGCTCTCGCAGGACCGGTTCGCGAAGATCAAGGCGCTGCAGCTCAAGTACTTTGTCGAGCCGCCCGCGGACGTGAAGCTCCATTGAATGGCGGGCAGCCGACCACGACGACGCAGCGACGACGACGATGATGAAGGAGAAGAGACAGAAGGAACCGTGCTGCTTGATGTCGACGACGGGGATGGCTGGAGCGCATCGAGCAGAGAACAAGAAGCGCACACGGCATGAGGAAGGGCGAGCGTGCTGGCATAGAGGAGAGAGGTAACGAGCTTGAATATGGTTTTGGATTGCTCGTGTCTTGCACTGTCGCATTGCGTTGGATGAGGAGGGTCTGCTGCTCTCTTTGACGTGTCCATGCTACAGTTGAGAGAGGGGTGCGTGTGTGTCCAACGAGTACATCGAGCAGTTGAAAGAAGTGAAAGGGACTGGGAGCATCGCGCCGTTGACCAGCAGGCGAGAGCGAGCGAGCACGCGGTGCAGTAGCTGCTTCACTTTGCCATTTGCAGCAAGAGCAGCAAGAGCAGCAAGAGCCCGGAGATTCCCAGAACTGCCATGGACGAAGACGTGACTTCAGTGGTGATCGACAACGGCTCCGGCATGTGCAAGGCCGGTTTCGCCGGTGACGACGCGCCGCGCGCCGTGTTCCCGTCGATCGTCGGCCACCCGAAGCACATGGGGATCATGATCGGCATGGACCAGAAGGACGCGTACGTCGGTGACGAGGCGCAGTCGAAGCGTGGCGTGCTGACGCTCCGGTACCCTATCGAGCACGGCATCGTGACGAACTGGGACGACATGGAGAAGATCTGGCACCACACGTTCTACAACGAGCTGCGTGTGGCTCCGGAGGAGCACCCGGTGCTGCTGACGGAGGCGCCGCTGAACCCAAAGGCGAA
>JAADWH010000741.1:0-15136 GCA_023335995.1 Globisporangium nagaii
AGCCGCGATGGCCGGTGCTGCCAGGAATGGGCATCTCGACGTTGTCAAGTGGCTCCACGTGAACCGAGCCGATGGCTGCACGTCAGCTGCGATGGACGGCGCTGCTACGTACGGCCACCTGGATGTCGTCAAGTGGCTCCACGCGAACCGAGCCGAAGGCTGCACATCAGGTGCGATGAACGGTGCTGCCGGGAAGGGACACCTCGAAGTTGTCAGGTGGCTCCATGAGAACCGGACTGAAGGATGCACGCACGCTGCAATGGACAACGCAGCTGAAGATGGGCATCTCGACGTCGTCAAATGGCTCCATGCGAACCGCGGCGAAGGCTGCACAACGGACGCGATGGGTTACGCTGCCGAGAACGGCCATTTCGACGTCGAGCTGTTTTTGCACGCGAATCGCAGCGAAGGCTGCGACCTCAACTTGTTCGACAGCGCCGACGCGTGCATGGCGAGTATAGAGATCGCGCAGTGGCTGCACGTGAACTACCCTGGCTCAGTGGACATCGAAGCGATTCGCGCAGACAAGAGATACATATCCGAGGTGCTCGATCACCTCTTCGGGGCGAACTAAGTTCCTGCTCGGAGAGTGATGCCACCAAAGAGAACTGTGACCCATCTGCAACACAATCCCAGACTTTGGTTTGAGCCGCTTGTCTTTTTTTTCTCGTTTGCGAAGCGCCAACCATGTGTCTTGCACAAGCGAAAGCAACGCTCTTCAGAGTCAGCGACTACATCTCCAGTTGAACCGAGAGCGCGCATGCTGCACTTCGATCCCAGCTCCTTCATCTCGAATCTGCACTCTTGTTTCATTTACGATATTTGCTTTGTGGTTCGTGTGCGAGCAAGCTGCGCAAATGACGAAGATCTACCGCAGCGGAGGTGAAGGATAGCGTTCAGATCTCGGTCATCGTGACCAAAGAGACACCATGCACCACCGTTGCCAATCCTCGACTCACTCCAAGCGACGCAAGCGCAACACTATTTCGTTAATGCTGAGCCATCTCATGCAATGCAAAGCGTATCGTTATCGATGACGTCGCAGAAGCGACGCCGGCTACTTCTTCTCGATCAGCGTCTTGCCCAGGGTGAAGTAAAACTCGACGAGGTTGCGCAGGTCTTCGATCTCGATGAACTCTCTCGCGCAGTGCGCGTCCGTGATGTTTCCTGCTCCGACGAGGTACGCGTTGCCGTCAAACTGGAAGTACGGGATGTCGGTGTTGAACGATGCGATGTCGGTCTCGTAGCCCTCCACCACAGTGAGGTGAACAGGCGAGTTCGACGTGTACATCTCGATGTCGACGCGTCCATTGACGATTCGCTGCAAGGAGAGAGAGAGAGAGAGAGAGAGAGAGAGATGCGACGCTGGTCAGCAACCACTACAACAAACAAGAAAAGGCAACCTCTCCTGCTCGTATCACTTCGCACCTCGACGCGCGCGAGAATCTCGTCTGGAGGTGTCGTCAGCCGGAACATCAGCATCGCCGACGCGAACTCAGGGATCGCGTTCGCTGCCTGCCCGCCGCTGATCATACCAATGTTGAGCGTTGTGTCGCCGAGCTCCTCGGACCTTGGCCACGCCTCGTGCTTCAGCTCGTGGAGCACGTCGATCAGTGGATCGATCGCCGAGTCGCCCAGGTGAGGGTAGCCTGCACCAGCACATGAAACAAACCAGCAAGTGGAAAACGTTAGCATTGCCTGCGTGGCTCCTCCTCCGTCTCGAAAGCGCCTGCTGACAGCACTTACCGCTGTGCGCCGCAGCTCCCTTCCGCGAAAGATGGAGCTTGAGGATTCCCTTTTGCAGCTTGATCATCTTCATATCCGTCGGCTCGCCGACTACCATGTGCTTTGGGCTTAAGCCCAGCTCGTTCGCCTTCTTCATGCCGCTGTGGTCCGTTTCTTCAGAGACGACGTAGAGAAGCCCCACGTCGTCGGCGTACCCCGCCGCAACCAGCTTCTGCGCAGCGATCATTTGTGCAGCGACCAGGCTCTTCGCGTCGCACGATCCGCGTCCATACAGCGTCTTCCCATCCGTCCGAGCTGGCAGGAACGGCGGGACTGTGTCCATGTGCGAGTTGAACAAGAGGGTCGGGCTCTTGTTGCCAGATCGACTCGCGTAGACGTTGTAGCTGTGGTGCAAGCAGGAAAGACAGAGTTAGCAGCTGCACCATGCTGTCATGCACCTACATGACACACTGCATTTACGCACCGATCAGCTTTCACGGCGGCGTCAGACTGCGGCGCCACTTTTTGAAGCTCCACTTTCCATCCTCGCGACGTGAACCAGCCTTCGAGCGCTCGGCCCACAGCCTCTTCAGCTCCAGACGTCGACTGGATGTTCATGAGACCGCAGGAGAGCTCGAGCACATCGTCGCTGCTCGTGTCCGCGAGCTTTTCAGCGGCAGCCAGCTGAGCGAGATGCTCCTTGGAGAGCTGCGAAGTGCTGTCTAAGCCGGTGCCGACGAGCTTCGCACTGCTCGCCGATGCTTTCCGCCATTTCCCGTTCACGCACGTCGCTTCCACGACGCTGCTTCCGTTGGCGCCGAAAATGAACGCGCCGAGAAGAGATGTCGGGCTCGAAAACTTCAGCTGTTCTTCGTTGACGTCGATGAGCGCAAAGTCCGCACCGTACCCGTCCTTGATCTCGCCCTACACCATCAAGAAGCAGTAAGTAAAACATCGGTGAGCATTTGTTCCATGGACTGAGATAGCGGCACCGCGGCTTTCTTACCACTTTGAGGTTGAGAGACTCGGCTCCGTTCGTCGTCGCGTATCGGAAGAGCAGCTTCGCCAGATCGGTCTCGCTCGTCGCCTCAGTGCAGACACCTCGGCGGCTTTGGTGGAGGCGGTGACCGTACTCGAGCCAGCGCATCTCCTCACACATGTCGATGCGTGCGTTGCAGTCCGTGCCGAGACAGATCCTGTCCAAGCAGCTCGCGATCACCGGGAAGCCGTCACCCAAGTTCCCCTGCACGTGAGCACCACGCGAACGTTAGCTCCTGGATGTTGTCCGAAGTCCTGGTAGATTCGAAAACGGGTATCGTACCTCCGTGAGCGGACAGATGCAGACGTTCCCCTTCTTGTCAACGAACTGTCGAAGAAGCTCGCCGTCCGTCCAGGTGCAGTGCACCGCCGTGAACTTGTCGTCAATCTTGAGGTTGTTCAGCAGCAGGGCCATTGGCGACTCGCCATCGTGCGCTTCTTTGCAGTCATCCACTTCTTTCGTCTGCAAACACGCACACGCACGAGAATCCCAGAGTGAGCCTACCTATCATTCCCCGCATCCAGTACCATGCACGATGGCGCGCACCTGCTCTTCCAGGTGGATGTGGAACACGAGTCCTCGTCGAACGCTCTCTTCGTGCAGCTCGACGATGTCCTTCAGCTCGACCGCGCGCATCGAGTGAGCAACGACGCCGAGCGACTGCGTCGGCGCGAGCGTCGGCGTGAGCGCGTCCATCTGGCGCCAGTATTCATCATGCGATGCCACTTTGAAGCGCTTCTGCGGCTCCGACATTGGCGCCTGGCGGAAGCCACCGTGCTCGTAAAACGCGTTCAGCAGCACGATGCGGATGCCGACGTCCTTCGCAGCCTTGAGGATCTGCTCGTCGTACGCGAACCGCCCGTTGTTCGACGCCTCTCCAGCTTCGTCCGGCAGTCCGTGGTGGAAATAGTGGAACTCGCCGACGCTCGTGATGCCCGCGTCGAGCATCTCCGAGAAGCACTGCTTCGTGAGCCCGTAGATCTGGTCCTGCGTCATGCCGCCGACGAGCTTGTACATCTCTTCACGCCACGTCCAAAAGCTGCTCTTGCCTTGCGCGTCTTTCGGGTACGTCTCGCCGAGCCCGCGCAGTCCGCGCTGAAACGCGTGCGAGTGCGCGTTCACCATGCCCGGGATCAGCGCGCGGCCGGGTAACGCAATGCCGTCGCTGTCGCTGTCATTAGCAGCTGCTGCTGCCTTCGTCACGGATCGGATGAGGCCGTCGCTGCCGACGTGCACGCGCACGTCCTTCTCGAAGCGCTCGCCCGTCCACGTGAGCTCCGGCTGGAGCGTGTATGGCTTGCCGAGCTTCGCCTTCGGGTCGACGCCGTGCTGCTGCAAGAGGCGATCCATCGCTGTTGCTGCTGCTGTTGCGGATGCTGATGCGAATGCGCGAACGGTGCACGGACGCTGGCTCGCTCTGGCGCCTGCTGCTGCTGTTCTGCTGGAGAGTGCTCTGGTGGCGCGCAGCATTCACAGATGCGCGTCGAGATGGCGAGTGACGAGTCGCGTGCGTGGTCATGAACACCGATTGGATGATTCGGTGATTAGATGGGGTTTGTATGCCGACAAAATTGTCAAATACTGTCTGTCTTAGGAAAATAGGACGAAAGAGCCTTGGAAAGGCACCAGAATACCTCCACTTTTTCATTCGCACATCTGAACGAGAGCGAAGCCATACAAAAACAGTGCCCCATGGTTCACAGTCGAAATGGCTGCGAAAAAGGGACTCAAGTCCACCAGTTTGTTTTTTTAACCGCAGGTTGAAGTTGCTGGCGCTCTTTTTACGAGCTCGTTTGCTGTTGTTACGATCCAGAGCACGCCGTAAATACGCGTTTGGCGATTGCCAAGTTGAAGCGCATCCTCATTTCACGACGCCAAGAGCGAGCGAGCGAGCGGCGATGGCGATGCTGCGCAAGGCGACGGGCGACGTGGTGGTGGTCGGCGCGGGCGTGGCCGGCTGCTCGGCGTTCTACCACCTGGCGAAGCTCAACCGCCGCAACCGCGCGTTCAAGCCCATTCTCGTGGACGCGCTGCCGCCGCTCTCCCTCACCAGGTACGCGAGTCACTTGCTCGCGAGTCACTGAGGCGGGCTCACGATGGCTGCTTTGATACCGCTTTGTTAGTTGTCGCATGCTGACGCAGCTCTGTGTGTGTGGCTGTGGCGACGGTGGCGTTGATGTTGATGCTCCGACAGTGCGAACGGGTCGTTCAGCTACCGCAACTGGTTCCCGAGCGACGATGAAGCGCCGATGCGCGAGCTGGTGACGCAGTCGATCGACGAACTCGACGAGATCTCCAAGAAGACGAACAACATGATCGAGCTGAACCGCAACGGCTACTTGTTTGTTACCCGTGACGCGAAGAAAGTGGAGGAGTTCAAGCGTCTGGGCAAGAAGCTGGGGCAGAACGGTGGCGGCGAACTGCGCGTGCACGAAGCCAACCGCGCGCTGAGTGGGTACCGGTTCTCACGGGAGAAGATTGAGTACGATTTGGACGGCGCCGACTTGCTGCTCGGTATTGACAACATCACGCGCGCGTTCCCGTCACTGAAGGACTCGAGTGCGATCGCGGCGCTTCACGTTCGTCGCTGTGGGTCAATGAACCCATTCAAATTGGTGCGTGTGGACTTCATTCTTGATGTGCTGCTGCGTGCTGTGCAGATCGCCCAAACGCTTACCGTGGTCCGTGGTCGCGTGCAACAGGGCAATTATGAGCTCACAAAGGCGCTGGAGTACTGCCCGCATGCTCAGATTCTGCGGGGCACAGTGACCGACTTCTTCGCGGACGGCGGGAAGATCAGCGGACTGAAGATCGAGTCCGATACTGGCGAGACACACCATGTGTCGACTCCGAGCGTCGTGTTCGCGACAGGTCCGCTCTTTGAAGAAACGCTGGGTCTGCTGAAGAAGAACGGCATGTCGAGCTTCGATATCCCGATCATGAATGAGCTGCACGCGCGCGCTGTCTTCGACGACCCGAGCCAGACTATCACGCCAATCATGCCGCTCACGTTCGATTCCGATCCGATTGGGCACTTGGAGGTATGGCAGCAGTTGAGTTGTGTTGTACGAGACTTTGCTCAGAGACTGACTGATGTGCTTCTGCTGTGCAGTTTACTGATGATGAGCGACAGGAGTACGCTGGAAATCCATCAACCGCACGGATGCTGGACGAGTATCCGTCAGGTATGCCTCTCTCGTATGTAACAGTGTTTCTGAAGATGCAATCGGTTCGGCGGTGACTGACGCATCCGTCGTGCGTTCAGGTGTCCATGTGCGTCCGTATGTGGACTCGAAGATGATGTGCGTGTGGACGTACGACATTGAGCCTGTACCGGCCAAGTATCCCGTGGAAGAGCTCCTGGATCCGCGGTACGATCGACAGCGGATGGAATGCTGCAGCTGCATTTCACAGACTAGCTGCTAACACTGTGGTATTCTGTGCGCTAATTGTCCAGATTCCCGGAAACATGTTTGCGCGGGCTGACGAAGCTGTTCCCACAGATGAAGTCGTACCTTGACGACCCACAAGTCCGCAGCTCGTTTGCAGTGAAAGGAGGCTATTACTGCAAGACGCTGGACAACATGCCGCTGATCGGGCCAGCGCCGAGCACTGTCGACGGTGTGTTCCTCCAGTCGGCGATGTCTGGAGTCGGACTCATGTACGATCATGCAGTTGCAGCGCTGCACACTTATCGAGTGGGCTTGTTCTAATGTGTTGTCTCGCTGTGCTAGGTCGAGCGGAGCGTCCGGACAGCTGCTCGCTGCTCATGTCATGGGAGAGACGCCGCGCGCGGAACGCCTTGCGAAGTACGCTCACGCCTTCCTGCCGAGCCGCTTCGAAGATAAAGAGTACGTGGCGTCACTTGCAGGCGACCGCAGTCGCATGGGGCAAGTCTGAGTCAGCGCCGGAAGATCGTGGCAGTGGTGAAGCAGAGAGAGAGAGAGAGCGAGAGCGAGAGAGAGAGAGAGAGAAAGACGCGAACAATGTGCTTGTCTATTGTGGAGATGAAGTCAGCAAGCAGTGCCTGGATGATCCAAACTGGACTAATCTACGTGAGAGTCTACGAAGGGAATGTCGGCATCATCTCTTGGCGCTTCGGCGCTGGCGACTCCTTGAAGTATTCGTGCGCCAGAGCCGCTTTCGCTGATATCCGCTGCTTTGGGTCGTACGCGAGCATCCGAGCGAGCAAATCGAAGCCCGCGTTCGAGAGCGAGCACCCCCCGCCTGAAAAAGCCGCGGCCACCGGGAACTTCTCGCGCAGCTTGCTGTGCTTCTGCCATTTCCAGCGCACTCCTTTCGCGTTCGGGTACTCCATCAAGCCCGGCCAATTGTCCTCCGTCGGTGATCCAAGCAGCTTGAAGATCTGGTCCATCTGGTCAATCTCGCCGCGTCCTGGGAACAGTGGCTTCATCAGCAGGATCTCCGCGAAGATGCAGCCGACAGACCACATATCCACCGCCGTCGAGTACATCTCCGCTCCAAGAAGCAGCTCAGGCGCTCGGTACCAGAGCGTCACGACCAGCTGCGTGTACGCGCGGATGGGCGAGCCGTACTTCCTCGCGAGCCCAAAGTCGCAGACCTTGAGCACCCCTCGGTTGTCATACAGCAAGTTGCTCGTCTTGAGGTCGCGGTGGATGTACCAGCGCTCGTGCATGTACGCGACCGCGCTGAGCAGCGACTTGAGGAGGTACTTGACTTCGGACTGCAGGAACGGCTGCTTCATCTTGTTCTCCATGACGTTCTTCAGGTCGTTCTCCGCGTAGTCCATGACCATGAAGATTTTGTCCGGCGTCGAGCCCACGACCATCTCGCGCACTTTGACGATGTTCGGGTGGTTCAGCGCCAGCAGCACGTTCGTCTCGCGCAGCGCCGTGACGGGGAAGCCCTCCTGGCAGACGTCTTCGCTCATCTTCACCTGCTTGAGCGCGACAATGTCGCCTGTAGCCTTGTCGCGTGCCTTGGACACGACGCCGTACGTGCCTTCGTCGATCTTCCCGATGCGCGCGTAGCTGTCGACGCTGCGGCAGCCGTGCAGGTAGAAGTTGTGCTGCAGCGCCTGGAGCTGCTGCTGCGCTTCGTGGTCGAGCTTCGCTGCTGCATCGGATGGCGCTGGTGCTGGTTCCGACTCGCTCTGGCGACTGCCAGTCGCTGCGCGAGCGGCGTCAGCATCAGAGCTGGGTCGCTCCTCTGTCTTCTTGCTGCTGCTGCTTGTCTTCTTCTTCTTCTTCTCCTGCGCTTCGCGCCGCCGCTCGTCGCCGCGTGCGGTGGCGTCGTCGTCCGAGTCCGAGTCCGAGTCCCATCGGTTGCGCTTCGCCATTCCGGTTCCTGGTGAGCAAAATTATCGCATTGCGGATGGCACAATGCGAATAGTGGCCTGTCATTATAGCTCATGTCACTCTTATGTGACGATCTTTTTTCCACCCAACAAACGCGTTTGTCAGTTGGAGCTACCGCCCGCGACGCAATAATCGCTGATCTTCGACTTTGTAGGCCAGAGGCGTACCGTGGGTCACAAGTCGCACACGCTTGCGTCTCGTCGCCGAGATTGTGGCAATCACTCTCGGCCATCATTTCCAGATTCGCGGCGATCCGCACACCAACAGAAGCAGAGAAGCAGCAGCAGCCACCGAAGCGCTCGGAAGCAACTGCCGCAGAGCCATCCAGAGAGAGAGAGGAGCGCAGTGGCAAGATGAAGTACCGCGAGCAGGCGTCACCCGCGAAGAAGCCGACGACGGCGTCGGACGACGAAGAGCACCACTACGGCGCCGCGACGGATCTCGCCGAGACGCAGCAGCGCCAGGTGCTGCGCGTGCGCAAAGGCTCGGACCACGCGGTGTACGGCAACGATAACGCGAGCAGCGACGACGGACGCAGCAACAGCGGCGGCGTGAGCAACTACCAGAACCGCAAGTGGAGCATGGAGGAGACGGTGGACGTGGATGACGAGAACGAGAACGAGTGGACGAGCAACCCGCACACGCTCACGATCGGGTTCCTGCTCATGGTCTGGATCGTCTACGCGGCGTTCCACGAGACGCCCGCGAAGTTTGAGGACCCGGAAGCGCAGCGCGCAGCCGACTATAAGCGCGGCGCCAAGTACGCTGCCGTGTTCTTCCTCACGTACTGCACGCTGCAGCTGCCGGACGGGCATTTCGTGCGTCCGCACCCGATCTTCTGGCGCATGATCACGGGCTGCTTCATCTTGTACGAGATGTTCCTGATCTTCATGCTCTTCCTGCGCACGGACGACGCGCGCCTGTTCATGAAGAACTTCGACCCGACGCTCGGCGTGCAGCTGCCCGAAGACTCGTACGCGTCCGACTGCCGGCTATACACGCCGGAGAACCCGGAGTCGCACTTCTACAACCTGCGCAACACGTTCTTCGACCGCTTCGTGATCATGCACTTCTTCGGCTGGATCGTCGGCGCGCTCATGGTGCGCAGCTACTTCATCAGCTGGGTGCTGAGCGTCATGTTCGAGGTGTACGAGCTGACGTTCCGCCACTGGCTCGCGAACTTCAACGAGTGCTGGTGGGACCACCTCTTCCTCGACGTCTTCACGTGCAACGCCGCTGGCATCTACCTCGGCATGAAGATCTGCCGCTGGTACGAGATGAAGAAGTTCAACTGGGTCGGCATCCGCAAGATCCCGAACCTGAGCGGCAAGGCTCGGCGCGCGCTCGCGCAGTTCACGCCGGCGTACTGGCTCGCGTACGACTGGAAGATCTTCCGCTCGGCCGACCGCTTCTGGCGCGTCATGTCGATGGTCACGATTCTCTCGGTCATGATGCTCAACTCGTTCTTCCTCAAGACCGTGCTGTGGGTGCCGGCATCCAGCTCGCTGAACGTCTACCGCCTGCTGATCTGGTACACCGCGGGCAGCTACGCCGTGGCCGAGTACTACATCTTCTCGACCTTCACGATGCACGTGAATGGCGTGGACCAGATGCCCGTGAAGAAGCTCGGGCCGCGCGCGTGGCTCGGCGTCATCGTCGTGTGCTCGGAGGTGTGCGTGATCGTGAAGCACGGACAGGGCATGTTCACGGCGCCGTTCCCGCTCTTCGTGAAGATCGGGTGGGGGATCATATTCGCGGTGCTCGTCGTGGGCTCGAGCATCTACTTTGCGTTCTTCAACAAGACCGAGGAGACCAAGAAGGGCGACGCGAAGACGAAGACCCACTGAGCAGTAGGCAAGGAGGCTGGCACGAAGCGATAGATGCGAGACTGGTGATGCACCATCGAACACGCACGCACACACACACACATAGAGAAACAGGAGCATACATAGAGAGTGGGAGAGCAGCAGTAGACGGAGCGCACATCAGGACGAAGATGCACAGGTTGTCGAATGTATTGTTCACATAAACGCAAGGCGCTTGGCAGCTTCGATGCGCGCTGCTGTTTCACAGCACGGGTCGAAGCACAACGCAAAGAGAGAAAGAGGGGGAGAGAGCCTAGCACTTAGTGGTGGAAGAGGCGCAGGTTGGAGAACGCCATGGTGATGCCGTACTCGTCGCAGGCAGCCTTCACGTCCGAGTCGCGCGTGCTGCCGCCCGGCTGGGTGATGAAGCGCACGCCGAGCTTCGACGCGTGGTCAATCGAGTCGCGGAACGGGAAGAACGCGTCGGACGCGAGGCTCACGTTGTCGAGCGTCGTCTTGAGGAACTCGTCCTTCTCGGCCGCCGTGAGCGGCTCCGGCGCCACTTCGAACTGCGCGTTGAACGTCGCGAGCTCCGCCGGCGCCATGTCGCCCTCGATGTAGCGCACGCGCGCGTTCACGCGCTCCTGGCGCTTGACCGAGCTCTTGAACGCGAGCCCCTGCACCTTCGGGTGCTGGCGCAGCTGCCAGATCGAGACCTTGCGGCCGGCGAGCTTGATGCAGTCCACGCGCGACTGCTGGCCCGCGCCGACACCGATCATCTGCCCATCCTTCGCGTACCCGACCGAGTTCGACTGCGTGTACTTGAGCGTGATCGCGGCGAGGATGAGGTCGCGCTTCTTGGCTTCCGTGAGCTCGCCCGCGCCAGTCGTCTGCACGTTCTGCAGGTGCTCCTCCGTGAAGATCACGTCGTTGCGCTTCTGCGAGAACGTGATGCCCGCCACCTCGCGGTACTCGACCTCCGGCAGCTTGAACGACGCGTCGGCCTCGAGCACGATGAAGCCGCCGTTCTTCTTCGCCTTGAGGATCTCGAGCGCCGCCGGCTCGTAGCCCGGCGCGATGATGCCGTCGCTCACTTCGCGCTTCAGGATCTTCGCGGTGGCTTCATCGACGATGTCGCTCACGGCCACAAAGTCGCCGAACGACGACAGCGGGTCCGCGTTGCGCGCGCGCAGGTACGCGAGCGAGAGCGGCGTGAGAGTCACGTTGCCCACCTCGTACGCGGCGTGCAGGCTGCTGTCGAGCTCGACGGCCACGGCCGCACCCGCCGGGCTCACGTGCTTAAACGAAGCCGCGGCAGGCAGGTTGAGCGCCAGGCGCAGCTCGCGCACGAGCTGGTACGCGTTCGCGGCGTCCAGCAGGTTGATGTAGCCCGGGGTGCCGTTGAGCACCGTGAACGGCAGCTTGGCGCCAGCGAGACTCAGGATCGACGACGGCTTCTGGTGCGGGTTGCAGCCGTACTTGAGCGTCAGCTCGTTCTTGTACACGCGCGTGACGGTCGGCGCCGCCTCGCCCAGCTGCCCGTTGATCCACGACGAGATGGACGAGTCGTACGAAGCCGAGAGCGCGAACGCCGCGGCCGCGCACTTGCGGCGGAACTCGATCGTGGTCGAGAAGTTGTTCGCGCTGAGCTCTTGGATCAGCGCCGGGTACTGCGAAGGGCTCGTGCAGATCACCACAGACTTGTGGTTCTTCGCGGACGAGCGCAGCATGGACGGACCGCCGATGTCGATGTTCTCGATGCATGTGTCGAAGTTCGCGCCAGTGGCCACCGCGGCCTCGAACGCGTACAGGTTGAGGATCACGAGGTCGATCGGCTTCACGCCGTTCGCCGCCATGTCCTGCTCGTGCTGCGCGTTGCCGCGCACGCCGAGCAAGCCACCGTGGATCTTCGGGTGCAGCGTCTTCACGCGGCCGTCCATCATCTCCGGCGCGCCAGTGTACTCGGACACGTCGATCACCGGCAGCTGCGCGTCGCGGATCGCCTTGGCCGTGCCGCCCGTGGACAGCAGCTCCACGCCGTGCTGCGAGAGGAACTTGGCGAGCTCGATCACGCCCGTCTTGTCCGACACGGACAGCAGCGCGCGGCGGATCGGCACGAGCGACACGGTCGAGCCGGCGCTGGACACGGCGTGCAGGATGTGGCTCATCGTGTGTGTGGAGAGAGTGAGAGAGAGGAGGAGGAGGAGGCTTCTTCTTCTTCACGCGCGAGGGGAATTCGGAAATGCAGCAGCAGCGGCGGCGGCGGCGGAGCTCTCCATGTCGAAGTTGCGCTGCTGCTGGTGTGTGGGGCCAAGATCGACTGACGCCAGGACGGCTGGTCAGAGTCCGCGTACCACCTTGCTCACTTCCAGCCAATCATCAGCGCACAAATGCGGTATTTATGGCCAACCACAAGGACAGCAGTCGAAAAAGCGTTTTTTATTGTCTGCGCTCGGTTTGGATCGGGTGAGGCAACTTCGACATGGTGTCGCCTGCCCACATTGAAGCCCGCTTGGCAGGAAAGCAAGAGCAAGTGGTGGTGTGTGCACTGCTGGCGGTTGATGGGTGAGCTAGACCATGTGGCGGAGGCAGCAGCAGGGCGATGTGATTTGGCGCGGGCGGTGGACAGAGACCGGGACGCTTCTTTGGTTTCGTGTGTTCCACCTCACGCTTTGCCATTTTTGGATGGTGATGGCAGCGTGTTCATCCTATTCTGTCTCTCACAGTGCTGTGATCAAGAACCGGTGCAAACCGGTTAGGATATTGAAGTGTGCAGCGAACGCATTCGCAAGTGATGTTCTGCTCATGCACGCTCTCGCACCATCGAACGCCTGTGCATCGTGGACTCAGGAAGAAAGCAAACAGATCAAGGCGACGCTTTGATTCACGCCCACTTGCGACGATTCTCATATATGCATGGCAGCTCACGACAGCACTTCACACCGGCGGCACTCAGTAGAAGCCGAGGATGCGCAAGCCCGCCTCGACGGTGAGACCGATCGCCGCGAGGAAGCCCAAGTAGCCTGCCGTTCCAGCGATAACGGTACAACATATCACGTCAGCTCTCGGTTGGGTGGGCAACATCGTTGTGTGACAGTGCACAAGAAGACACACACAAGTCGTACCGAAGGCTCCCTGGTTGCGCTTCTTCGGGTCGCCCGTCGCGTACCCGCTCACATACACGATGAAGCCGAAGATGCGCACAAGACCGGCGATCGCTGCGATCTGAGGGCGAAACACGCTCGACGTGAAGAGCAGCGTGAAGAACACAGGGAGCTGCTCCAGCATGTTCTGGTGCGCGCGCTGCACGCAGTTGAACGCCTTGGCGTTCTTGTGGCTCTGCTCCGCGTACATCTGGAAGACAGCACGAGCAACGACAAGAACAGCGCCGTTCAGCACGCGTGACCGTGCTCGCTGCAGCGTGCATCCGCATAACACCAACGCACCTGCGGGTACTCGATGCCGTACTTCTTGCGCGCGCCGCCGACCTTGATAGACGCCCAGAGGTTCACGAAGATCGTGCCCACGACGAGCATCAGGATGTATCCGTGCTCTGGCTGCAGCACGATGGCGACCATTGCGATCTTTGTTGTTGGTAGTGGTGGCGGTGGTGACGCTTGGGGGCTCGCTGTTGTTGCGGCGTGGAGGCGAATGGCGCTGTGAGGGGTGGGTGGGAAGGGACGCGCGAGGGCAATTGAGATCTCGTGCTGAGATCCAAACGATGCCAACGAATGGGTCTTGTATTGCGAGCTGCTTGAAGATCCTCCAGCATATAAAGTAGAGGATGCGACCTTCTATTAAAGTATTTCACGATGTTGGAGTCGAAAAGCACACAAAGATCATTTTGGACGGGACACAAAGCTCACATTTTGAACCCCGACACAAACGGCTGATCCAAATCTGCCATAAATCGGAGCAGCAAAACGGCGTCCTTAGGATATGTTTGTAAAGTTTGTCAAAGCTCTCGACAAGCTCGTAGATATCCTCGTCGAGTATTTGTGTGTGACGCCACCAGTGCAAGATGGTCGCGCGCGTGACCTTCGACCACGCTGCCTCCGCCCACCGCATCACAACGAGAATGTCCACGTTAAAGAGGGAGTCGATCTCCTTCTCAACGCAATCATCCCCTACGGCTGAATTGTGCCACAGCACGTCGTCAAAGCGGTCCACAACGTAGCGATGCTGAATCTTGCTGATCTGGCCCTTGAACGAGTTGATAATCCCGGCATCTTGCGGTTGCAAAAAGGCGGTCGTGTTGGGAGAGAGCATGCGAAGTTCGACATGCGAGAATCGTTCGTCGGGCCGGTGCGAGGAGACATTGTCGACGAGTAGGAGAACGTGGCGGCTTTCCGCACGCATCTGCTCGCTGAACTCCGACAGCCAGCGCTGAAAGAGGTGGGAGGTCATCCATCTCTTCGTCGTGCACTCGTAGTGCGCCTGAGCTGCTCCGCGGACTGCCTCTCGAAACAGTGTGGCTGCCGCACCGCGCCAACGAAGAGAAGCGGCATTTTTGTGGAGCCGTCTGCGTTGCAGCATACTGCTACGGTCAGCCTTTTCTTCTGCTGCTTTTTCTCCGCCATTCGCTGAGTTGAAATGGTCTTCGTCGGCGACGCGCAGAAGAAAAACGCGGTTTCATCTATGTTGAACACGTTGTGTCGCTCGTAGCTGGGCGTGAAGTCTTGCAGCGCTGCCCGACCTTTCTCCACTGCTGCGCGACTTACAGATGCCGCCTCACCGTGCATGTGATTGGACGTGAGACGGTGGCAACTCTGGAACTTGTTCAGCCATCCAGGCGAGAACGTGAGCGCTTTCAGCTTCGCTGATTCGTCTGGCGTGGAGATGACGAGCTCGCGACGAATCTTGTCCACCTTCGCTCGGATGGTCGTACCTGTGACGACAGGCAGGTTGTATTGCTCGCACTGGCGAACCCACAGCAGCAACCGTTCCTCAAGCTCAGCAGACGTGACGCGATGATTGGTTTTGCGCGCTGGATTCGATGCATAGTGGCTGAAAGTTATTTACAAAGATAAAGGATATCCTTGGCATTTTTGGAGGAAATTTATGATCTCAGAGTTTCTCAGATTCAGCAAAAGAGCAGCGTTTCTGTGAACATATCTGCCTCGTCAACCCATTTCGATCTGCTGAGAAGTACATTCACGATCCCAGCGCGCCATGAGCTCACCATCGCCCTCCATTCAGGCGACGCAGATCGCCCCCTCGATGGCAGC
>JAADWH010000742.1:0-15113 GCA_023335995.1 Globisporangium nagaii
ACTGCACTGGTACCGCCAGTAGAACGGGTCGACGCCGTCTGAGATCCCGCGCGCAGCGAGGCGAGGCAGGATCGAGAGCAAGTTGGCTTCGCAGGCGCGCGGCAGGCTCCAGATCGTGGGCAGCGCGAAGTCGAGGCAGTCACTGATGAGCGCAGCGATCTGTGCGAGCGCAGACGCTGCGTCAGTAGCACGCGCACCGACACGAACGGTCGTCTCCCGAGCCCCGCTGCTGCCGCTTACTCACTCGTATCTTTGCCTGCCATCGCGGCGTTGCTTGCGCAGCGTTGCCTGCGCTCCTTCATCTTGCCGCAAGCAGACGGGTTGACAATGAAGAGCGTAGAAGAGAAGCTTCGGTTCGTGAAGATGGTGACATCCTGAGCTTTGTTTGGGCGATCTAAATGCAAGGTTCGTCGGCAGCTCACACCATCTTGAAAGGCGTCGATGCACACAACGACTCGAGCACTACGCTATCCTCCCGACTGCGCTTGGCGGGAGGTTCAGCGCCTCAGCAAACACCTGCAGGCGCAATCCAACCATTTGTCAGCAGCACACGAGGCAATGGACGACAAACGCTGGCCGTGTGCAGAGCCCGGTGAACGCACACGTACCGAAAACATCTTGCTGACGTTCTCCATGCGCCGCCGCTGCTCTTTCTCGATCGACGAGCTCTTGGCCTTGAGCTGCTCCAGCACGCCTCGCTGTGAGCTGCACTGGGACTCGAGCACCTCGAGCTTCTTGAACACCAGCGAGTGCTGCGAACTCGTGCTCTGCACGTGGTCTTCGAGGTTAGTGCGCACGTGCAGCTGCTGCTTCTGCAGCGTGCTGAACGCCTGCTCCATGAGCTCCATGTCGTCGATGCGCTGCTGAGTCTGCGCGCGACCCTCCATCGCCTGCTTCTGCGCCATCGCGTCAAAGTCTTGCAGCCGCTCGGTCATATCGTCCACCTGCTTCTGCCAGTGCACGCGCAGGTTGTTGGTCTCTTCGCAGACGTTCGTGATCCGGTACGCGACGTCGGTCTTGAACTCGTGCATCCTGTCCTTCACGTCCATGACGTCGCGCTGCAGCTGCTGCATCCACTCGATGTTGTGCGAGTGCGACGCCTTGAGGATCTCGTTGTCTTTCGCCCAGTCGCGCTCCTTCATGGACCAGATCTCCATTGTCCGCTTCAGTTGCATCACCTCTGTGTGGGTGGCTTTGTGCAGCTCCGCCTGCCGCGTCAGCAGCGCGTCCATGTCGCTGAGCTTGCGGTGCGTATCTTTCCGAACGCCGTCGATCTCGTTCATGAGCACGTCGGACAGCGTGTCGAACGCGCTCTTGAGCGCCTTGATCTGCGACGTGAGGAACTCAAACGTGGCTTGGGACTCCACTTCGAGCACGAGCTGCTCCGCGGCCTCGCGCTGCAGCTCCTTCACTGCGCGCTGCAATTGGTGCATCTCGGACAGCGGCTTCTTCGTCTTCGCCATGCGCGACGCGGTCTGGAGCTTCAGTGACGACGCCATCGAGAGTCTGGTGTGTGACTGTGCGCGTGCGCGACTCGTTTGGTGCAGCGAGACGATCAAGTGACGGAGTGAGCTGAGATTGGAGATCGGCTGACGGAGAGAGAGATGGCGACCGTTCAAGATCCGTGGCCGCTTCGAGAGCAACTGCTGGAGACTCGCAGCCGAGTCGTCGTGCGCTGCAACTGACACGACACGCCGTTAGTCTCGTATGATGCAAACGCGGCAAGGATCGATCCAGGCGAGGCAGCGTCGCGCAAGAACATGCAGCGAGCGATCTAAATACCATTAGAAACGTGTGCATGCATACCAACCATTACCAAACGGGTTGATCAGCTGCGAACGGAGCCAGGTGGGCATTCTCAAAAATATCGACGCCATCGCGACTGGTGCGGCATCCGATTGCCCTCTCTCCACGCGGTCACGTGTACCGCAAGCCGTAGTCGTCGTCGTTCAGCAACGACGCGGCTTCCTTGTCCTCTGCAGACGTGGTCGTCGCCTCGACGTCCGGGTCTGGGTCCCACTGGTAGAGCACCTTGCCGGCAAACAGGATCACAAATGCCACGACGTCCAAGTAGATCGAGTCGGGGATCCAGTCGTGGATGCCGTCGTGGAGGTTCATCGCGCCAAACTCGTCCGGGTCCAGCTGGTACCACGCCATGACCGCGAACGACAGGAAGAAGCCGATGAGCGTGCAGCCGTACATGACCGAGACGCTCGTGAGCCGGATGAGCTGCATCAGCAGCAGGTTTATGCACACGTTGCAGAGCACGTAGAGCACCAAGATCACGATCCCCAGCTGTTCATAGTCGCAGGCACAGACAGATACCAGTTAGCGACGAGTACACAGCAGCCTGTGTTCCTGTAGCTAGCGCTGAACAAGTCCAACGCTCTCCGCGAGACGTACGTGGCACTGGTCGGACGCGACCTCGGTTTTCCCGTTGATCAGACACTCGAGTCCGCTCATCTTCTGCTCCAAGTGAAGGAACTGCAGTCGTCATCCGAAGCAACACACAAACATTCGCATTTGTTAGAACAACGCTGGCCGACAGAGTCATCTTCATGATGCGTCCGTCGTCGCTGTACCTCGGCGTCAAAGATGATCGGCGCGATCATGAGCCCGCCGATGAACTGGTACACGGACACCCAGGCGTTGAGGTACACCATGTCCATCGGCTGGTCGCGGATCGCGCGCTCCTTGTAGATCATGGACAGGGAGCCTGGAACTGCAGCGAACAGGTACATGATGCTGTAGATCCACAGGCAAAAACAAGCAGACATATGTCAGACTCTTAATACTGCAGCTCGCTAGAAAAAGCAGCAGAGCATGGAGCGTACCTGTTCCACGCGCTCTCTCGGTCGTCAAACCGCTCGCTGTCCAGGCTGCTCATAAGTACACACACACACACACAACCAGTCAGAACATCTCTAGCGGATTCGGACATTTCGACTTCAGCGACTCCGGGAACGTACTCTTCAAACTCGGGCAGCAGCGATACGAGGATCCCTCCACTGATCGCCAGAATGCCCAGCACCTGGACTCGGGTATATCTGTTCCAGCATCAGCCATTGGAAGATTGGCGAGTTCATCAGTCACGCAGGCAACCCAACTTTGGCACAAGCGACTGCCGATGAAAGACACACCTTGTGCCGTAGACCAGCGACGATATGCACGCCGAGATCGGGATCGACGCCTGCATGAACAGCAGCGTCTGGATCGGCTCGGTCTTCCCTCCCGCGAGGAACAGCAGCATCGCCTACGCGAGCATCCCATAATCAGCCACCCACTCGCTTGCTTGCTCTTGAATAGAGACACGACGCAGACATCGCATATCACAACGTACGTGGAACAGATCGAGCATGGCCATGGCGAAGAAGTGCAGCTTCGGGAACTCGGTCACCTCTTCTTCGATGAAGTCCTGCCAGTCGTCAACATATTGTCGCGCACACGTGTCAAGCTCCATCGCTACGGGTCGCATACACAAGAAGACAATACAATGCGAGCCGTATGCTCAATGACGTACGTCTTGTGCGGATTTGTAGCCGATGATGCAAAAGAGCGGCGGGATGAAGAGGAATGTCATGAGCTGGCAGAGAAAGTATCTGTGGGTTACGCACACAGCCACATACGCTGCATTGTGAGCTACGAAGGGCTCCAGCACTAGTGCAGCAACACAAGCGAGGCAGACGCACCTGTAGGACTCCATGCGGTCCACCATGAGCTTGAACATGAAGCGCTCGGACGACATCGCGAGCACGAGCAGAATGATGATCCCGAACGACAGCAACGACTGGGTAGCGCAGCATCGCAGCACAGCACACGCCACAAACGGACAAGGTGTTAGGCACAGCACTCGCGGACGTAGAGCAAGCGCGCTATGGACACGCACACAGCAAGCCACGCAACGCGCACCTTTCTCGAGCAGATATGGTAGGGTTTCCCCGACAGCGCGTCGGTGCCGAGGCTCAGCAGCGGGTTCACGAACTTCATCGCAGCTCACTCGACCAGCACGGCAGCGCTCGCAGCCCTCTTCCTCTCTCACACACAGCAGACACGCGGCCAGCACAGTTCGATCGGAGCTTCTCGCGCTCGCGTGGTGGCTCGGGTAGATCCACCGAGTGAGCTCCGGCGCGTGGCAGCAAAGGACGCTCGCTGTCGCGTCGGGCGTTTGGGTCGCGTGCTTGACAGCAGGCGCAGCACCAGCAGGCGGCGGTAGAGAGACTGGCAGCGTGAGGCGACAGGAAGGGAGCGATCGAGCGAGAGGCGAGCGAGATGCGATCTCTCTCGTGGGAGAACGGCTGATTTGCTCGCGCTTCGTGATGCGCTCGTGCTGTGCCGCCCGTGAAATCCAAAGCCCGAATGAGCGAACGCGGAACCAGAATCAGCCACTCCATTAAAGTGCGATAGCAGCACAAATACAGTGAAGATCCGAGAAAGTACGAGCTGAAGCGCAGGTACTGCACAAGCCCGAGTAAGTGCGCTGCGTTGCGACCTTTCGTGCTCGCACAAGCTCGCGAGGAGATCATGCGGGGCGAGGATGACGCGGAAGGCGCGCGCTGGGCGTTGAGCATGGCTCCGCGTGAGGCTATTGATAGGCGATAAGGCGATTTCTTTCTCTCTCTCTCTCTCCATGATGGTAACGCTGCTGCACGGCCGCAACAGCAGGCTCGCTCGCCATGGCCGAAACGGAGAAACCGACGCCTTCGTCCAGATCCACACGTCCGCCGCACGCCCACTCTGCCATCCGTGCCGAAGCGAGGTGGCTAAGCGCTTGTAGACGATCGGGAGCGCAGATTCGCAGCAGCAGAGCGGCCGGCATGAGCGACGACGTGGCCGTCGACGCCGCGAGCGTGACGCTGTCGCTGAGCGGTAGTCGCAAGGGACTCCCGCGCATCTCGGAGGAAAACGACGAGACGCGCACTGTGGAAGCGGTGGACGTGACGAGCGGCAGCGCTGTGTCTGTCTCTATGACGACTGCGACTATGACGAGCCAGCGTCAGCTGCAGAGAGCGGAGAGCGTGGCGAAGGAGAACCGCTGGAAGCTCGCGTTCCGCCAGCTCGTGTTCATGAAGCGCATGAACATGCAGTTCAATGACCGCGCAAAGAACGAGATCGAGCTCCGGCAGCAAAACATCACGGTGCGTCTCTCTCTTTTATGTCTGTGCTGCGCGTGCACATCCGGTCAGTGGACCGGTTGTTGTCGAAGCTATGCTCACCCTATCGTTCCTACGATTGTGTGTGGCATTTTCCATGTGTGCGCAGCCGCTGTCGCTGATGTGCAGCATCCCGTACTTCAATGGACTCACGCCGGAAGAGATCACGAAGCTGGTAGCTGCGAGTCAGCGCGAGATCCTCCGGCCAGGAGAGAGCAAGTCGCTCTCGTGCTCGGATCCCACCTCGCGCGGCAAGTTCTACATCATCATCAGCGGCAACCTGGCGCTGGCGAAGGCTGTCGTGGAGAACGCCAAGGCAGTGAAGCAGGCGGAGCTCCTGCCGTCCATGAAGCTCGGCATCGGCGACTACTTTGCGATCCACACCGAGTCCGAGATGAAAGTGGTCGCGATGGAGCCGGTCGAGTACCTCGTGCTCCCGATGCAGGTCATCGCGGAGCTCAGTCCGCGCTTGAGCGAGAACATCCAAGCGGAGACGAACGACATGGCTTGCGAGACGTCCGAGGTGAGTGCTGTATCGCGAGTCCCTCGTAATCTACACCAGACTCACCCTTTGTGACGATCCTTGTTGCTATGTGCTAGACGGAGAGCTACAAGCAGTGGGCGCTTCAGTTCTCGCTCGCGACGACGAAGTGCGAGTTCCCGTCTGCTGAGCCAGGAGGGCTTGCAAACTGCTCGGTGAAAGCGTTTTGCAAAGACCACTTCCCGCACATGTCGCCAGAGAGCGAGCTCGACCACACGCTCGAGAATGTGCGGACAGCGCTGATGTCGATCTTCTCCGCGCGCAGGATCCGCGTCTACGGAGTGGACGAGCCCAACGACAGGTTGCTCATTAAGGTGACGAGCGTGCTTTACTTTCTTTGCCGCTGAGCTGCACTTGGACTAGCACTTACAGCACTCTGCGACTCCTTTTGCTCTGGCAGTTCTCGGACGAGCGGTTGCCGAGAGCGCAGGTTGGGATCACGAACACGATCGCCAGACACCTTCTGCAGAAGCGAGAGGCGGTGTTCGTGGCAAGAGGCACGGACGTGTGCAACGACCTGAACGATGTGCTTGCGAGCATGCTCTACCACGACGACGACATGGTACTGGCAGTCCCGTTCTTCGAGTATTTCCCGCTTGGCGTGCACAAAGCGTTGTCGGAGCCGGCGAAGATCGTCGGCATCTTGGAAGTCGTCATTCCCATGAGGAAGTCCGAGGGCGGCACGCACGATGCATCGGATCCTGTTGCAACCGAGAACGACACTTGCATCCTGGATCTAACGGCTCAAGAGCTCGGGCGGTACTTGTACTTCCATTACAACGAGTTCTTCCGTGTGCCGCCGACCGCTGCCGAGAAGAAGAACAGCGAGCATGGCGGGGCGAGCGAGCACAGTGGCGACGAAGGAGGAGTGGCAGTAGATGATGAGGATCTGATCACCGAAGTGCTCCCAGCACCTGATGTGAGCGCAGCCGAAGACGATCGCACACTGGTTGTCAGCTTCAGCAATCTTGAGTTAGACAGCGTGAGCGCTCTGATCTCTCTCGCAGAGGTGTCCATCCAGCTCGGCAGAATGCCGCTCGTGACCCGCACGATCTCGTTCTCGTGCCCAAAGTCGCCGACGAAGGAGAAATCCAGCGCGCAGTCGCCTCGCAAGTGCGCGTTTGACAAGTCTTCTTCGACCGAGATGGGCATCTCGCTTGCCAACATCCCGCACGGGTCCCACCTGCGGATCATCTTCAAAGGGAGAAACAACGAGCCAGTCGGGTGGACGGGTCTCCATCTCTTCGACTTCGGACACGCACTGAGGACAGGTCAGTTGGTCGTGGACATCCGCGCGATGATCGCAGGGGTGATCACGCCGCTGGATGTGGAGAACTGCCTCAAGCGCGATCGGCCGAACAAGACGAACATCGTCGGCAAGCTCGAGCTCACGCTAGAATGCTCCGGCTCGTCGCCTCAGGTGTTCGCGTTCTCCAGCATCACGAAGAAGAAGAGCATCGCGTTCAGAGCCTCAATCTTCTACAACAGCCATCACGAGTCGGCGAACGTGAAGTCAGCTGAGTCGATGGCGTCGCTGCCGGCGCCGAAGCAGAAGATGTTGCTGCGAGTCAAGAAAGACCCGCTGGTGATGCTTTCCCCCGATGATCGCAAGTTCGTTTGGGAATCGAGGATGTCGCTCGTCGAAGATCCCGAACTGCTGCCGACTTTCTTGCTCTCGGTGGACTGGAGTCGGAGAGAGCAGGTCATGGAGGCGTACCGCCTGCTGATCCTCTGGCAGCCGCCAACGTACCTGCAAGCGCTGCAGCTGCTCAGTCCAGCGTTTCCAGACCCGAAGGTTCGCGCGTACGCTGTGCGCTGCATGCACGCACTCCCCGACCATCGCCTGCGACTGTACTTGCTGCAGCTCGTGCAGGTTCTAAAGAATGAGCGGTACCACGACTCGGCGCTCGCGCGGTTCCTCTTGATGCGCGGACTGATGAACCCGTCGCAGATCGGGTACCTGCTCTACTGGTTCTTGAAAGCGGAAGCTCATGTGGACCAGACTTCCGAGCGCTTCGAGCTCATCATGTCGCAGTACCTCCAGTTGTGCGGCAGCTACAAGCTCGAGCTCCGGCAATCTGTGTACGTGATGAAAAAGCTGCAGAAGATCGCTGCGGTGGTGAAACTCGAAGCAACCCAGGTTCTGCGGAAGGAGAAGCTCCACGAAGAGCTCAGGAACGCAGTGTTGCCGGAGACTTTCCAGGTGAGTCTCCCGTGTGAGTTGCTATTTGTCATTGGGGCTGTGCTATCTCCGCTGACCTGAACGGTGTGTTGCTCTTGTAGATCCCGCTGCACCCGCGCACGTTCTACAATGCTGTGATCGTCGACAAGTGCCGCGTCATGGAGTCGAAGAAGCGTCCGCTGTTCCTGCAGCTCGAGAACGCAAAGGTGCAGCACGGCTGTCCGTACGTGATCTTCAAATCTGGCGACGACTTGCGCCAAGACCAGCTCGTTCTTCAGATCCTCCGCGTGATGGACGATCTGTGGCGTGAGGCTGGACTCGACCTGTGCCTCACCCCATACTCGTGCATTTCCACGGGCGACGAGATCGGGATGATCGAAGTGGTTCCAGACTCGGAGACCCTCGCAAGCATCATCTACGGTCGCCACGACAAGTCGCGCACGAAACTCGGTCGGAAGCTCAAGTCGGCGAAAGACGCGCTGGTGACCGGCGGTGTCATCTCGGAGTGGCTTTTCGATAGAGTGCGCTCCGACTCGAGCGCGAGCGACACGCCGCCAGGATCGCCAAGTCAGGCACCACCAGGAACACCGCCAACATCACCCGCCGGTGAAGAACAAGCTGAGGGGATCGAGGCGCTGAGCCAAGAATTCCAGAGTGCGTCAGCGGCAGCGCTGCCGCCGCCGTCGATGTCCTCGTGCTTTCCTCTCTCTCCGAGCAAGCTGCTGCGCGGCATGAGCAGCAGGAAGTACATCGCGCCGCCACCGCGAGATGAAGAGATCACGCAGAACTTCATTCGCTCATGCGCTGGGTACTGCGTCGCGACCTACGTGCTCGGCATTGGCGACCGCCACAACGACAACATCATGCTGCAGCGCTCGGGCAAGTTCTTCCACATCGACTTCGGCCACTTTCTCGGCAACTTCAAGTCGAAGATGGGCGTGAAGCGCGAGCGCGCACCGTTCGTGTTCACACCGTCGATGCTGGATGTCATCGGCGGCAAGAAGAGCGAGAACTACGAGCTGTTCAAGCAGCTCGCGTGCGACGCCTTCCGCGTGCTACGCTCGCACTCGAACTTGCTCATCACGCTGCTCGTGCTCGCGCTGACCTGCGGCATCCCCGAGCTGTCATGTGCGGACGACATCAAGTGGGTCCACAAGTCGCTCATGATCGAGCTCTCGGACGAGGAAGCGGAGGCGCGATTCCGAAAGCTCATCACGGTCGCACTCAACACCAAGACGACGCTGCTCAATGACGCAGTGCACCTCATGGCGCATTAGCTCGGCGCGAGCAAGGGGAAGCCGTCAGCGTCGATGACACCGAACGACGAACAGATCCACCCTTTCCAGTCGCACGCAGACACAGGCACACACAAGCAGCAGCACGACACTCGAGACCACCCACGGACTCCCAGACCAACGCAACAGATTACACCACACGCACACACTAAGCACAAATAAACAAACACTCTGCGTCTCACGATCCAAGTTGGCTACGCTAAGATGGCTACAATATCGAGACCCTGCCTCAATCAAGCATCGCAGTGTGTATCCATGGTGTCGCCACCATCATATATTACCGTTGTCGCTGTCTGATCTGCTCTCACTTACCAGCAGCTCGTGATATTCCAAGCCCTCGCTAGTACTCGTTGTTGAGGTAGCTGGCGCTCGGAGACGACGCGTGCTCGGCGGGGCGGGACGTCGAGGGCTTCTTGGGGCGGATCACGCGCGCCTGCGGTGGGATAACGTTGTACGTGCCGCGCGGCACCGGCCGCTCCTTGGGCAGCAGACTCATCTTGATGTCCTGGAGCTTCTTCGTGGCTTCCACGATCTGCTTGGACTCAAGCACAGCCTGCACGTTGCGGTTGCGCTGCAGTAACCGCTTCGAGTCGAGGTTGCGCTGCTTCAGGTGCTCTTTTCGCCGCCCGTCGATACGCTTGAGCAACGCCTGGAGCTCCGCCTGCTGCTGCTGGCGCAGCTTGGCTTCCTTGCGCGTGAAGATCTGCCGGTACTCGTCGTTCATCTTCGAGCGCTCGTCCTCCTCGATCTCGTCCGCGATCTTCTTGATCTTCTGCGCTTCGCCGTAGGACTTTTGCTGCGCGAGCCGGT
Organism: Globisporangium nagaii; assembly: GCA_023335995.1. Classification (NCBI taxonomy): domain Eukaryota; phylum Oomycota; class Peronosporomycetes; order Pythiales; family Pythiaceae; genus Globisporangium; species Globisporangium nagaii. The sequence goes on from JAADWH010000742.1 coordinate 9,979, forward strand.
GTTGGCGGCGACGCCACTCGATGAGCTCCTTGGAGAACTTGGGCGGTCGCTCGAGCATCTCCTGCTGCAGTTTCTCTTGGAACTCGCGCAGATCCGCCGCGTGCTTCTCCGTCATCTGCTTCACGTACGCTTGCGCCATGCGGTCGTACTCCTCCATGTACTGGTCCCACGCCTGGTTGAAGTCGTTGAACTGCATGTTGTGCGCGATCTGGATGTCCTGGCGCTCCGCGATCTGCTTCGCTTTGAGCGCCTTGGACTGCCGCTTGAATTCCTGCTTGCGCAGCGCCGTGAGCTGCGTGTCGGCGCGCTGGGCTTCCAGGTAGTTCCCGTCCTCCTCGCACTTCATGCGGTACTCCTCGAGGATCGTGATGAACTCCACGACTTTCGGGTCCGGACCCATGCGGAACTGGTCGCTCTCGAGCTCCTGCTGCTGCATGTTGGCTCGGATGAGCGCGATGAAGTCGGCGAAGTTCACTTCGTTGCGCTCGTTCGCGTAGTCGTCCAGCTCGTTGAGCATCTCTGCACATTGTGAGATTGATTAGTAGGGACCTCGATATGGCTAGCTGCAATCTCACACCAGCAGCAGCAGCGGCAGCAGCAACAACACACCTTCGGTGGCATTGCGTCCGAGCTTCTCGAGGATGGACGGGATGTGCTCCGTCGATATGAACCCGCCGCCGTTCTCGTCGTAGATGTTGAACACCGCTGAGGATTGATGACAGAGAACCGCGTTAGCCTCACCATGCCAGCATTCTCCATTCTTCGCCACATGCGAATTCAAGAGCCAACGCACCGCGGAGAGCTCCGAGCTCTTCCGCTGAGAGCTCGGGGGAGCCGCCGTCGTCCGCCATCGCAAGTCGGTCAGGCGACGTAGAAGAGTCTCTCGCTTGCTGTGTCCAGGACTTGGGAGGCAAGTCGTCGTGCCTCTCACTGACAGAACTGCATCGGAGGCGCAAGCGCAGCGAGCTGCTGGACAAGAACCTAAAACAATCACACAGAGCGAGCTATTCCTGGTCTTAGAAATGGTGAGCAGCGGCATCCTCTGGATCAGTTTCGATGCCGCGCACGCACATATTAATAACCATCAAGCGCAACATTGTCAGGCGAGCCGAGCGAGAGCCACGAGGTAAACGACAAAACCTGGATCCTCTTGTTCTCCCGGACACGCCTCGCGCTTCACTTGAGCCAGCATGTGATCTACGAAATGGCTTCGTTGGCGCTCAAGGCTGGTCTGTGCAGCTCTAATGTCGTGCCGCCATTGCGATACTGCACCTCGGCGCAAGCGACGTTTTTTCTTGTCTCTATCTAGCTGTGCTGGCGCTGTGCCCGCTCGTCCTCGGCTTCGTAGAACGCGTCGTACGCCTCCGCTTCGAACAGCCACGGGTGCTGCAGCGAGTCCTCGGCTCTCGCGCGTCTCGTCGGGTCGTAGCGCAGCATCGGCTCGAGGAATGACGCGAGGCTCTTCGCGTCGCGAGGCGAGAAGCGGTACTTCTCCGTCAGCACTTGCTCGAGCTCCCAGTACTTGAGGTTGCGGATGCGCTTGAGCTCACCCTTGCGGGTGAAGAACTCCTTCGTGCCACGCGGACAGCCCGTGAACGCCTTCGGCATCTTGCCCAGGAGCTCGATCATCTGCGCCAAGTGGTCCTCGTCGCGGTTGAAGTTGCGTCCGCTCTTCGGGTCAAAGAGCAGGTCGCCCGTCAGGAGCTCAAAGACGAAGCACGCCATGGACCACATGTCGGCCGACGTGTCGTACTTTTTGCCCAGGATCACCTCTGGACTGCGGTACTGCCGCGTCTGAATGTCATCCGTGAAGTGCTTGTGCGTCCAGCACGCGTTGCCCAAGTCGCACACCTTGGCGCGCAGCTGCATCACGTCGAACGGCTGGCTCGCCGATAGCTCGGCCAGTTTGTCGCTCCATCGCTCCAGACGCTTGCTCAGCGGCTTGACAGCGAGAGTTTTGCTCGCGTTCGCTGCGAACGGCGACAGCGCCACACCCTGGATGATGAAACCAAAGTTGCTCTCATCTTGAGCGGACTTACTGGACGAGCTTGGCGGTGGTGTGGTCGTCGCTGGCGCGGCAGCAGTGACGATGCTGCTCTCCATGTCGAAGCGTGGCTTCGGAAGGAAGAAACCCGGGTAGCTGTATCCGGACTTCACTGGCAGCGTCAAGAAGCTCAGTCCGTCGATGCGCTGCTCCAAGTGCTCTGCGACAGTGGTGAAGACGAGCAGCACACCAGTCAGCACACGTACACCACAGTGCATTTGCATCCCACGCGAGACAGAGAGAACGAACCTAGGACCGCAGTCAAGTAACGCGCATCAAACTCCACTTTCCAGAGCTTCAAGCTCTTCTTCGCGTGACCGTTTATCGACGCTGCTTCAGATCCCTGCTGCGCAGCTTGGGACGCAGTCGACAAGCTTTCTTCCATCGCAGCTGTAACGTGAGCGCCAACGCGATCCAGATACCTACACGAGGAGCGAATGGAATACGGTCAGCGCCATGCCCACATGACTCATACCCGAACACGAACCATGTCAACAGCAAAAAGCACACAGTGATCACTGTACCTGAGTGCAAAGGACGTGCGCACTTCTTCACAAGATCCTGACCCATGCTGCGGCGGCACTGGGATCGTGAACTCAATCTCTTTCTTGCGCGAACCGGCCACGCGTCCCTCGGGCAACAGCAGCATCACGCGCGACGCAAACTCGGGCGGCAAGTGGACCCAGTCGTCTTCGTCATCGTCGTCGTTGGGGCTGCTTTTTCCCGACTTCCGCGTTTTGCTGCTGCCATTGCTGCTGCTTGCGGTGCCAGGACTACCGATCTCCTTTGACGCCACGCTCGTAGCCGCCTGCTGCGCGCCATTCTGTTGCGCTTCATCGCTGTCGCCAGTCCAGAAATTGGACAGCAGCACTTGGTGAGCGCCGTGCGGTTCGCTGCTGCCATCGCCGTTCCTCGCGATCTCCAACTGCGAGAGCGACGCGTTCAGCTCGCTCACCGCCGCCTGATCCTGTCGCGCAGTCTCTTTCACCTCGTCGCCGCCTTCCGCTCCGTTCTTGATCTGCTTCTTTTGCTTCTTCTTCTGCTTCTTTTTGAGCTTCTTCTTCTCCTCGCGCGAGAGCTCAGCCACGCTTGTCTGCTGTTGCTGGCTTTGCGGAGAGCTGTTGAACTGCATGAACTCGGATCGCTGGAGCCGCGGCAGGCGCGGGATGTGGTGCGAGAGCAGCACGTTCTCCGGCTTGAGGTCCGTGTGGATAATGTTGCACTTGGCGTGCAGGAACGCGAGCGCCTCGAGGATGTCCTTGGACAGCCGCTTCACGAGCGGCATCGGGATGCCACGGTAGTTGTAGTACTTGATCAGGGTCAGCAGATTGTCGCCAAGCATTTCAAACACCATGCACACATCTAGCACAGAACACATATCGGATGTCAGTCTGTCGAACCGCACGACCTCCATACCAGACACAAGTCAACGAGAGCCACACAAAGTCACAGCACGTACGGATGCCGTGTGGACCGACGTGGTCGAACGAGTCGATGAGGCGCACGACCTTGATGCTCGCGAGCGTGCCGCCGGCCGTCGCGGCGTTCACGGTGCACTGCAGCAGCTCGATCTCGTCCTGCGCAGCCTCCGTGTAGTGGCGCGCGCTCTTCTGCACCTTCATCGCCACGATCTCGCCGGTTTCCGCGTCAAGGCACTTCCAGACGGTCGAAAAATGGCCCCAGCCGAGCTTCTCGAGTACGCGGAAGCGCGACTTGTACACCTGTCCGGGCTGCACCGGGTGGTACCCGCCCGGCTTGTAGCTCTTCGTCTCCTCTTCCTCGCTCTCGGACGAGAAGTAGTCGCCGTCGTCGAGCGCCTCGCGCTCGCTGTCGGTCACGTCCGTGTAGTTTGCGTCGTCGTCGTCGTCGTCGTCGTCCTGCTGGCTCAGCGAACTGCGCGCGCTCGAGCAGTCCCCCGCGACGTTCTTCGCCGAGAGCCCGTCGAGCGACGAGTCCTCGAGCACGTCGTTGCCGCGCGCGCTCGGCTTGCTCTTCTTCTTGCTCTTCTTCTTGCTCTTCTTCGCCTGGTGCTGCTTCTGGCGCGACGGCGGCTGGTGCGCCAGCAGCAGCTGCTCTTCGCTCTCGACCTCCTCGTTGTCATCGTCGACCTGCGCTGCCGCTGCCGCCTTGTTGGCGTTCGCCGCCGTCCTGTTCCTGTTGTTGTTCGCGCGCTTCTTCTTCTTCTTCGCGACACCGTTCGCGCCGCTGGCGACGGCCGCTGCCGCTGCTGCTTCCGCCCACATGAATAGCCAGAAGAGCACGAGTACGATCATGAGAGTGCGTCAGTTGCGCGCTCGCGTGAGAATGATAGAGAGACCGATACAGAGCGTGCGCGGGGTGTCTGTCGACGCAAGGCACACACGCGCTCGCGGACAGAAGAGGTACTAAACGTACGCGTGGTGGCGGGAGGCGCCGCGCTCTTCGTCGCCGCCATGACCGAGCGCGCGGGTTCCATTTTTTCGCGCTCGCGTTCTCTTCGGATCGAGCGAGCGATTGGGAAACAAGACCTCGGCTGAGCCATTTCGTTGTTTGTGTGGTGCCGCCAAAGAGAGCAGGCGTTCGGCAGCCTCTTTAGGAAGCGTACGCGTTTAGTTAGCATGTGACTGGGATTAGTCCCTATCTCTCTCTCTACAAAAGCAGGAGAGGAGTCGAGATGCGATATAGCAGGTGAGTCGCACTTTCAGCGAATCACTTGTCACACTTGGCGATTTCTCGCCAATCACGCGCTTTTTGATTTTTAGCTTTCAAAACACAACTTTTACTGACTGAAAATCCACGATTCCATTTCCCGCGGCCAGGAGTTTTGCAACTCCATCGGCGGAGAGGTGAATCGTCGAATATGTTAATATTAGAATCCGACAGTCGTTTTCGACAAAAATGAACTTTCTCTTGTGCTCGAAACAGAAACGCTTTGCACTTTCTTCGTCCAAAATGCCTCTTTTCTGTTCCGCACTATCGTTGGACGCAAAAGTATACAAATCCAAGTCAAAAGCGTCCACTCCTCGTGATGGATATGTCAGATTCTGAGTTATGCATCACGAGGAGTGGACACTTTTCACTTGAATTTGTATACTTTTGCGTCCAACGATAG
>JAADWH010000743.1:0-15109 GCA_023335995.1 Globisporangium nagaii
ATAACCCCTTGTAGACAGCTCCGAACGCTCCTTGGCCGATCTGATCCGCCTCGCTGAACTCCAAGTCGTGGAGCGGCAGAGCCCACACCGGTGCTGCCTTCGTCGCAGCGAGACCATCTCGTGTCCACGATTCACGGCTCGGATGCTGTCGCGCTCAAGCATTTCGACACCTCACCGACGAGCTTGTTCCCGCCATGCTCTCTGTCGATGCGGTGCTCGTGTGGCTGCTGTCCAAGCTGTCTGTTGCGTCGCCGTCTCCTTCTTCTTCGATCATCGCCACCGACGCACGTTTCCACACGCGGATGTTGCGTCCAGCTTCAACCTCGCCACCGTCATCCCGATCTATGTTTACGCCTCGATACGTATACCAAATATACGCTCGCTATACCTTTTGCAAACAGAGTGCTGGTCATCCACAGTCAGAGCGATGGTCAGCGACTGAACACCTCGTTCCGGTCTCGCATCTGACGACGCTCCCCAAGCGCTCCACGCCGCCGCCTCGACTCCCTCCTCCGCACCTCGCCCCCGTGCCACAGCAGCAGCAGCAGCAGCATCTACAGCCTGAGCATGTCTTCATCTCCAGCTGCCCCTCTTCCTCCCCAACCGCCGTCGTCAACGTCAACGGTGACGCGCATGCGCGCGATCCTGTCGCACATCTCGAGCGAGTCGCTCACCTCGTCGTCGCAGTCCGCCGCCGATGCCGCGCTCGGCGTCACGTGGGGCTCGCCGGGCTCGTCTTCGGCGCAGCCGCCGCTGAGCACGGCCACGCGCTGGAACGGCTGGGGCTTCTCGGACACGAAGCTCTTCCTAAACGAGCGCAATGTGGTGGAGCTCTCCGGCGCGCGCTACAGCGAGGTGTTCCACGCGGCCAAGGACCGCACGCTGCCGCTGCTGCTGCCCTGGGCCGAGAAGATGCTCGGCATCGACACTACCAAGACGTCCCCCGCGACGAACCTGGATGTGAACGATCTGCGCGTGGTCGACCCGCCCGTGGAGCAGGACCCAGAGCTGCAGCAGGTGCTGACCGGCTTTCTCGAGACGCTGGAGGGCGAGTGCAGGATGCGGACGAGCACGACGCTTGAGGAGCGCGTGCGCCACGGGCACGGCCAGACGTGCGAGGAGATCTTCAAGCTGCGCCATCTGAACGAGATCGAGCGCATCCCGGACGCGGTCGTGTGGCCGCAGTCCCACGCGCAGGTCGAGCGCCTGGTGCAGGAAGCAGTCAAGCACAGCGAGCACATCTGTCTGATCCCGCACGGCGGCGGTACCAAGTGAGTAGTACGCTGTTGTGCCTGCTTATGGGAGGCTCGTCGCTGTAGCTAACGCACGAATGCCTGTCTGCGTGGTTGCGTAGCGTCTCGAACGCGCTGGTGTGCAGTCCGAACGAGCGCCGCGCGATCGTGTCGATCGACATGCGTGACATGCGCCGGATCCTGCTCGTGGACAAGGAGAACATGCTCATCCGCGTCGAAGCCGGCGTCACGGGTCTGGATCTGCACGAGCGGCTGCGCAACAAAGGGCTGACGCTCGGGCACGAGCCCGACTCGTGGGAGTTCTCGACGCTCGGCGGCTGGGTCGCCACGCGCGCCTCGGGTATGAAGAAGAACATCTACGGCAACATCGAGGACCTCGTCGTGAACGTCAAGACCGTGACGACGCGCGGCACGATGGAGCGCGCGGCGAACGTGCCTCGCGTGTCCATGGGTCCGGACACGACCCACATGCTCATCGGCTCCGAGGGCATCCTCGGCATCTTCACGGAGGTGACGCTGCGCGTGCGCAGCTTCCCAAAGGCGCAGATCTACGATTCCCTCGTGTTCCCGACGTTCGAGCACGGTGTCGCGGCGATGCACGACGTGATGCGCGCGAAGTGCGTGCCGGCGTCGATCCGGCTGCTCGACAACACGCAGTTCCAGCTCGGGCAGGCGCTGAAAGTGTCGTCAGCCAGCAAGTTCACCGCCGGCGTGATCGACTTTGCCAAGAAGACGTACGTGACGAAGATTCGCGGCTTTGACGTCTCGACCATGTGCGCTGCGACCGTGCTGATGGAAGGCACGCAGGAAGAGGTCGAACGCCAGCAGCAGAAGATCCAGGCGATCGCCAAGAAGCACCACGGCATCGTCGGCGGCGCCGAGAATGGCAAGCGCGGCTACTTCTTCACGTACATCATCGCATACCTGCGCGACTTCGCGATGGATCTCTACTTCATGAGCGAGTCGTTTGAGACAGCGGTGCCCTGGTCCAACATCCAGCAGCTCTGCACGGACATCAAGTCCGCGATCAACACGACTGCGGCGGCTCGCCAGGTGCGCATCGCGCCGCTCATCGCCTGCCGCGTCACGCAGCTCTACGAGACCGGCGTCGCGGTCTACGTCTACTATGGCGTGTACTACTACGGCGTGGCGAACGCGCTGACGATGTTCAAGGAAATCGAGAAGGCGGCGGTGCAGGCGATCGTCGCGAACGGCGGCTCGCTCTCGCACCATCACGGCGTGGGCAAGCACCGGCGCGAGTGGCTCCCGGACGCGATCTCAGCGCCGGGCATCTCTGCGATCCAGGGGCTCAAGACGGCGCTGGACCCTGCGAACGTCTTTGCCGCTGGCAACATCCTGACCTCGTGAGGCTGCGTGCGAGTCCTGCAGGAGTGTCTTTGGTATCAATATAGACCGAGTTTCATTCGTTCGTTCGCAACAGATCAAGACGGACGCGTCCTTTCGTGTCCGCGCTGCTCTTCGCAAACCTTTCGTTGCTCACAAGCAGCAGATCTGTGAAGTGCTGAGCCGCAGACGAAGGGAGATGCAAGGTGTCAGCACGCGACTCGCTTTGCGCATTCGCGAGGAGCAGCAGGGCGAGCTCAACGACTATGAGAGCGAGGAGAGCGAGTATGAGGACTACTGTGACGATGAGGAAGGATACGACGACGATGACGCTGGAGATGGAGATGGAGGCGACGAGGATGACAGCTCGATCCGGCTCCAGAACGATCTCGCACGCGCTGCTTTCGGAGATCTCGCGAAAGGACAGAGCTCCCGTCGCATCAGCAGCAGAGCACCACCACACGAGCTTGACCTCGAAGAAGCGAAGCTCCTCGAAGTGCTGCAGCGCCGATTGTTCCCCTCGCCTGGTGTAGCAACGCAGCAGCAGCTGCAGCCTGGGTCAGTGCGCTCCTCACATGATACACACAGGCAGCCCAAGTCGAAGCAACAAGCGCAGGACCAGCAGCAGCAGCTGATCTACTCGCTCGGACCCACTGTCGACCCATCGATCTCTCCAGAGAAGGTTGGCAAAATGGTCCACCGCTTCCGCTTACAGGAGGAGAAGCGTGCGCGGAAGCTGCGCATGAAGCGCGAAGAAGCCGAGTCCAAGGAGGTGCGCGAACTGATCTCTGGAGCCTGGGGTTGTTGAGAACGTTAGGCAACACTGACAGCGACGTGATGCCGTTCTGGTCGTGTGGATGTAGAAAACGGGGTTCACGTACGCGCCAGCGCTCAACCGCAAGAGCCTGAAGCTCACGGATCGAATCCCCAAGTTCCTCGACCGCCAGAAGAAGCTCCAGTTCCTGCGGAAGCAGCAGCAGGACTGGCACAGGCAGCAGCAGGAGATGGAGCGCACGCGCGACCGCGCACTTGAACTTGAAGCGCACGTCAGGACGCCGTGCATCTGCAGTCGCGGCAACACCACGACGAGCAGCGGCTGCGCTGTGGTGCTCGACGCGAGCCCAAGCAGCAGTCCATCGCGACTCGGCGGACACAACCGCCCGCCGCTGTCATCTGTGCCGCCGGGACAGGCCCACACGCGGTCGTGTCTGCGGTTTATGGAGATGTGCGGCAAGATGAACAAGTCGTTCGCGATCCAGCGCCGCAAGGATCAGATGACGCGCTCGATCGACGACATGATGGCGTACCACGAGGAGAAGAAGCAGCGCCAGCAGGCGCGCGCCGAGATCGCGCGAGCGCAGGAGGCGACGCACGCGACGTTCACGCCGCAGATCAACCCGCGCTCGGAGCAGGTCGGGCTGTCGTCGACTGGATGTGGGACTGCGGACTGGTGTTCATGTGTGTCTCGCTGCTTTGCTGGAAAGCAGATCTACGCCGAGATGGTGCGCAGCGGGCGGCTCCAGGCGGAGCTGAGTGAGCGGATGGCCATGCAGCGCAGAGGTGCGTGCGTCCTTGCATTCCTGGCTAACCATGTGTCTTGGTTCTCTAGCCCCGACGCCATAATGTGTTGATGTTCCCAGCCACGCCGAGCGTTCCGTCATCGAGTTTCCAGCCCGTGATCTCCAGGAGATCCAAGGCGCTGCTTCAGAAGAAGAAACGATTGATCCGGTCAGGAGACAAGCACGAGTTCGGCGATGTTGACGATAACAACAACGACGACGTGTTCTTCCGACTGTACAAGCAGCAGCCGCTTCGAGGCGACCTTCACCACTACCACCATCAGGATCACCAGCACTCGAGTCCAGGCAAACGCAATCCAGGAGTCGCGGAATCAACCCCAGCCATGGCGAAGCAAGGTGATCAGCCACCTCCAGTCGAGTGGAACGTGATCGCGTTCGACCACGCGAAGCACGGTTTCATTCTCCAGAACTTCGATCTCAAAGTCTCCATCGCGTGATCGTCCCCTCCTATATATTTTTCACGAAATACATACTGTTACTACACCACCACCAGTCGCAGGGCTTCCACACCTTCTTCACTTCTTGTCATCGTCGCCCTTGGCACCCGTGACCGTCTTCTCGATCTGGTGCACGAGCCACATGCAGTTCTGCGGCACACTCGTCGCCTGCTTCTCCATCTGCGCGAAGATGCGCTGACACGACTCGACGTACCGCTCGCCGATGCCGTCGAGGCGCTTGGCCCAGAAGTTGTACATCGCGTTCGCCGAGTACTTGGCGCTCTCGACGCTCTTGCCCACCAGATCCTCTGCGCAGAGCAGCACGACGGCAGGCTCATCAGCATCAGCGCCATATTCCCAAAGACACACACCTCATACGCACAGCCATACGCACCAACTGTGAACATCGGCAGCAACGGAGGCAGCCGTGGCTTGCCAACGCCCGCGAGAGGGTTTTTCTCCGCCAGCGCCGTCGCGTCATCCCCGTCCACGTCGTTGTCGTGGTCGCCAAAGAGCTCCTCGACGAGATCAAAGTCGTCGTCGTCGTCGTCGTCGTCCCCAAGATCGTCAAAGTCGTCGTCGCTCAGGTCGCCATTCCGGCGGCGCCGCTCGCGCTCGAGCTCGCGCATCACGCGCTTGCGCTTCTCGATCGCCTTCATGAGGTCGCCCTCGTCCTTTTCGATCGCGATCACGCCCAGACCTTTCACCAGCGGCAGGTGCTTGCCCTCGTACATCCACGCGCGCGAGTAGACCGTCACGCCTAGCCCCAGGTACGTGAACTCGTCGGCCCGCGGCGCCGCTGTATAGGAAAGACATCGATACAGATGAATGAATCAGTGCTCTGCACTAGAGACTAGAGAAGATTGGGGTGCAGAGGATATACACGGACGCACGTGCGCGCTTCTTGAGCGCGTCGACGCGATCTCGCGGCGCGCCGACTTCCAGCTCCAGTCCCCTGCAGCGCGGCGGCTCGCGCTGGTCCAGCATCGCTCTAAGAGCACACACATGTGAAAGCAGCGATAGCAGTACGTTAGCAGCACGCATACACACAACGAGAGCAGAAGTGACGAGAGTTGGGACTGCGCACGGATGGATGACAGACGCACTTTGTGTAGACGCTCATGCCGATGCAGTAGTTGCAGGAGGTCAGGCCGCCATCGCCGCCGCTGCCATTGCTGCTTCGATTGTTGCTGCTGTTGTCCACCTGCTGCTGCTGCTGCGTGGCGTCGTTCTCGCGCGGCGACGCTGCCAGCACCTTCATCGTCTTCACCACGTGCTCCATTTTGGCTCTCTGAGTGTGCCAATCGCACTCATCGAAATGGTGGAAACGCATGTTGCACGAAGGTCGTTTGTCCATTCGCGCGACATCCGAACGATCCTTCTTGCCTTTTTGTCCTTCTTCAATCCAACATTTGGCAATTTGAAGACGACGAAGCTCAGAGGCATGTTCGGCTCGGCGTTCCATGCGAGCGTGGCGCAGAGCGCGGCGGCGGCGGCCGAGCGCATGCGCGCGTCGTCTCCGTTCGCGTCTGCAGACGGCGTGCGCGCTTCTCCCGGTCGCACAGACGCCGCATTCGCTTCAGACGAGCTCTCGGAACGGACGCAGCAGCAAGAACAAGAGCAGGGTGGCGATGTCTATGAGCTCGCGGTTGGCTACGGCAGCGAGGCGGCGGCGCGGCTCGCGAAGATCCTGCAGCTGCTGGAGCGCGCGGGCTTTGCGAAGGCGCGCGCAAACGAGTGGAGCGCGTTCGACCGCATCCTCAGCGGCGTCGCATGGGTGCTGCAGCAGGTCGTGAGGCGCGAGGAGAGCGCCGGCGGTCGCGTGCAGTGGGACGCGCTCTTCCAGTCGCACGCGAAGATGAAGCCACGCCTGGGCTTTGCGCAGGAAGTCGTCCGGCGCATCGAGGTGCTGCCGTACGCGTGCCCCGTGCAAATCCAGCCGCACCAGCTGCTGCTGCAGGACTTTGGCGACATCGGCGCGGTGCAGCGGCTCGTGAGCTGGCTCGTGGACCAGCAGCAGCACACGACACCGCACCTGGACGCGATACGGAAGAGCCGCACGTACCAGGACGTTTTGGACCGCGACCGGCTGCTTACTGCAGAGCCGCGGCCACTGAAGAAAGACGTCGTATACTTGCAGAACGCGTTCAAGCCGAGGCGTAGGTGGCAGTACATGGGGTCGGACGACTGGAAGAGCGAGCCTGAAGACGCGCTCATTCAGCGCTGTCTGCTGGAGTACGGCGAGCGCGTCTGCGTTGCAGTGCTTGACGATGGGACGAGCAGCGCCAGAGCTCCAGGTGATGATGACTCAGCGGCTCCTGGAGTGGACGGCAAGGCTTCCAATCTAATGGCTCAGCTGGCGAGTCAGGCGGCTGCAGCAGCCGCAGCGGGGGCGACGCTGTCAAGCTCGAGCTCGCGACCAGGCAGTGGCGGCAGACGAGGAAACAGCAGAGGGTCATCGTCGAAGCGGTTCGTGGATCCGAAGGCAGCGGATTTCGAGATCCAGTACCAGAAGGCAATGAAGCAGGCGATCGCCGAGCAGCAGGAGCTGCTCAACCGACAGAAGGAACGCGAGATCCGACTTCTTCAACAAGCGGTGTCCGTTCCTGAGCAGCCAGACGGTTCGGGAAGCGAACTGCTGGACTCGATCGCTACCAGTTCTGGATCTATGATCAAGACGCGCTCGAGTGCTCAGTTGGAGAAAGAGCGAACAGAGCTCCAGGAGCACGAGGCTCACGTGCAGCAGCTGATTGAAGAGAAGCGCGTGCTGGAAGCCCACACACAAGAAGCACGAGACCAAGCGACTGGAGTGAACCAAGCGATCGCTGTGATCGAGCAGGAGATGGCGCAACTAGATGTGAAGGAAGCGCAGAATGTGAGCGCTCAGCCGTTTTTAGCGACGCTGAAGAAGCTCGTCGTGCAGAACGAGACGCTCAAGCGTCAGAAAGGTGAGTTCCGCGTGATGTGCCGCGCCGAGTTGGAGAAGCTGCACGCGCGCATTGCGCAGCTCAAGCTGCAAGCCGAGGAGGATCTGGCGAATCAAGACGAGGAGACGCTCCGCCTAAACGAGATCGAGCAGATGCACGCGCAGATGGCGGCAAAGCACAAGGAAATGAAAATGACGCTCGCCAAGCAGACGCGCGAGATCCAGCTCAAGATGCGCAAGATCGACGAGATCCCGACGCGCATCGAGCTCATCCAGTACGAGAAGCGGTTCTTGGAGCTGTACGAGGAAGTGGCGCTCACGCTCGACGAGACGCGCAAGTACTACTGCACGTACAACACGCTGAAGACGACGCAGGAGTTCCTCGAGAAGGAGATCTCGCTGATCAACAGCATCGACGAGAACTTTGACGTCGCGATGGGCTCGAAGGCGGCGACGCAGGCGTTCTTCGCGCAGATGGAAGGCATCATCCTGAACGTGCAGGGCACCGTCGCGAAGCAGCAAGCGCAGCGCGCAGACCACCAGGCGAACGTCGAGACGCTCGACAGCAAGTACCAGCTGCTGCTCGAGAAAGAGCGCACATACGTGAACGCGATCCGCGAGTTCCAGAAGGAGTGCGAGAAGAACGAGAAACTCGCTGCGAGGCTTGCTCAAGTCCAGGCGGAAGGGTACCAGGAAGATCAGCAGCCGTGAGAGTGAGTGAGTGAACGGCAAACGGCTGTAGATCTACGCAACAGTGTCTCGCGATTTGAATGATATTGAATAGGAATGCAGTATTTGACGACGACGAGGAAGTCAATGGTTTCGCATCACTTGCTATTTCCGATCGAGTCCTTTCGTTCACTCACCGAGCTCGCATCTGAAGAGCGCAGGCGGATGGGCAGCAAGCAGAAAAACTCGCTCACGCACGAAGCCTCGCTAGGCGCGTGTCTGGGCTTCGCGGGACAGGTGCTGAGCTCCTCACTGCCTCCTAGCCAGGTGTGCACGAAGGAGGTGCTGAGCGCGATTGTCGTTGAAGCGCATCGGTTCGGACAGCAAGTCGGCAAGTCATGTGGCGCACACGACAACGGCTCCAGCTCTGCTCTTGGCGTCGATCCGCGCAAGCTGCTGAAGAAGCTGCAGACGCATCAGAGCGAGCCGGAGTGGGATCGCGCAGGCGTGCAGATCGATCGCCTCGCGTTTGAAGATATGACGTGGGACTCGCAGGGCGATGTGGCGCAGACGCTGGAAATGGAGCTCCTGGAGCTGGAGAAGCGTGCCGTGGAGTCGAACCTCAGCGTCTGCGTACTGCTGACGCTGCGAGCGGCCGCAGCTGTCGCGACATCGGCTCCTGAATCAGCGATCCTGTGGTTCCCACTCAGCATCCACCAAGGCAGCAGCAACAACAGCAGCAATGGAAAGAAGCAGTATCTGCTGTATGCGTGTCCGGGACGTATCAAGGTCGTGAAGAGCGTCGTCGAGCTGTTTAAGAAGATGCGCGAGGAGATTAAGCTGATGGACGAGAGCGTCGCGGTCTACAGCGTGTGGACTCTGACGCGATCGTCAATCTCCCAAGTGAAGAAGAAACAAGCAGCAGCAGCAGCAGCAGCAGCAGCAGGAGCATCGAATCAGCAAAGAGAAGCAGACGAAGCATCGACAGAAATGGAGGACATCAAGCGTTCAGCTGTGGAAGCGCAACCACCTCGATCTCACCGAGCGATGGCGATCCGTCCTGCCCAGAGAGAAGCGCGCGTTCTTCCAGTTTCGATCTTCAGCTTTCCGACGGAGTCGGTCGTGCGAGCTCAAGCCAAACATGTCGAGACATCAGAGTCTATGCTCTCGAAAGAGGATGGAGCTCGAGAGTGCAAGGCAGTGTCACTAGTTGCTGTTGTTGAGGCGTTGGGTCTCAGTCAACCGCATGAGGAGATCTCATTCAACCAGCGAAGTGGCGAACACGATTCCCCAGAACTCAAGACTACAGTGCGATTGAAAGCGGTTTCGTCGTCCTTCTCCGGTGGATTTCAAGCACAGCCCAGATCAGAGGAGCAAGCAGCATCCGTATGGCAAAGTCTCGACAGCGACGCGAAGAATCCGCGCTGGGTCGCAGCGTTGAAAGCCAAGTCGCACCTGATAGCGGGAGATCTCTATGAAACCGCGCCAGCTGATAAGGATCAAGTCGTGTCCGCTAGCGAGAACAGCGTTCTTGCAAAGGAAGATCCAGGCGATGAAGACTTGGAGTCGCTGGTGCTGATGCCGACTGGTGTGTCTGCTGTGGAAACCACTCCTTTTGCTTGGCTCGCTCGAGGATCATTGGCTCGTGTCGCAATTGATCAAGATCGTGCAGCAGCAGCAGCAGCAGCAGCAGCAGATTGCCGAAAACCGGAGCCAGCTCGCAGGAACTTCAAAGCAAAACTCGGGAACCGAGTGTGGTGGGAGCTGCAATGCGCTGCCGAGAAACTGCAGCAGCAGCAGCAGTCAGTGGATCCGGTGGAGCGTGCAGCTCGTCCTGAGCGCAAACGAGAACGAAACGTGCGGACAGAGAAAGAGACAGCCACTCGATCGCCTCCATCTGCTGATGATGACAACACACAAACTCAGCATCGCCACAGCAAGCGAGTCGAAGCTCGCAGTGATGCCCGTCCACCCGTCGCTGATGCGAGTCCTCTGCCACGTCCCGTGCCACCAGAGATCATCTTGGACGAAGACTTCAACTCTCCTGCAACATCAGCAGCGCCTGTGTGCTCAAAAACTGTCCTCTCGCAAGGAGCACGACTCGACAGCTCCTCTGTCAATCGATCCACAAAGCGAGAGCTGTTGCTCGAGGAGGTTCTCGAGCGAAACCCTTTTCCCAGTGTCAAACTCGCGCATGGAACAGATAAAACGAGCAGTCGGGTGGTAAACGATCCAAGTTCCAGCGACCAGGTGATGCTAGAAGCACAGCAGCGCAGCGAATTGAGCAAGTCGCTGTTCAAGAAGACAGCACTCCTTCAGCAAGACCCAGGGCTGCCGAGCGAGGCATCGTCCAAGAAGACTCCGGTTTCGCTTCGGAACCGCACTGATAGCGTGCAACCGGAAACTCTGAATCGAGACGCAGAAGTGCCGAAAACCTGCAAGGATGTCGAGCCAACACCTTCCTCACATCCTGACAGGTCGACGAAATGCGTCGAGTGTCCGAAGCCTGGACAGCATAAGCCGTCATGTCCGGACACAGAAGCGACCAAATCTCGCAGGAAAACCGTCCCCATCGAACCGCCGAAGCCTGTGAGCGCTGGGAAAGGTGTCGCGAACTCACGCGGATTCGAGTTCTACCCGGACGAGCAAATCCAGACGAGCGAGTCAGTCGCAGCATCTGGACGCCACACGAACCACTCGACTGAAGTGAGATCGGAGCTACCGTGGAGTTCGAGCGTCCACCAGAGCGCCTACAGCTGCGACAGCAGGGATGTCGAGGACGACGACGATCTTGTGCAGAGCCAGTGGGCGAGTTCTCGGACATCGTACGCAGTCGAGCGCGAGCGTCGTCGGGAAGAGCTCAACATTCAAACTCACAGCCAGCCACAGCAGCCAGCTCCCAACCAGAAGCGATCAGAGACTGCTGCGACGCCGTTCAATATTCACGGTCGGGTTCCGATTCGCGCAACTCGGGAGGTACCTCTGGCGCATCGCTCTCCTCCGCAATTCGAGGACGAGGACAGCTCGTCTGACGACGAGGACGACTTCAGCAACATGGATCGATTCGACGCGACTCCACGAAGATCGAGCCAGCCAGCTCGAAGAGCAAGCGCTCTCGAGGCAGATCCTGAACGCCACGAAGACGTGGAACCCAAGCAGATTGAGTCAAAGTCGCGAGTCGCAGTCGAGAGAAAGGATGCGCAACATGTCGCGACATTCATCACGCTCGATAAGGACACCAAGATTTCGTCGAAGAGAGCTAGGGCTACCAGCACAGCGATCCAGAAGCACCCGACGCTCTCGCGCGAAGAGCGACTCGCCGAGCTGCGACAAAGGAAACTCCAGCAGCTGCATAAAGCGCGCGAGGAGCAGCAGCAGCAGCAGGAGCAGAAGAAGAAGAAGACGTCGCTCCTGCTGCAACGACAAAAGTCCATCTCTCTGGCTGCGCAAGCTGGGTTGCTGGACGACACCAGCATTCCGACAAACACGCCAGGGAAAGCCACATCAGCGAACACGCACCTGAGAGCCGCGAAGAGGCCATCGAACAAGAAACTGATCCAGAACGCGCTCGAGTACACGCTACTCGCGGGCTTCTCGATGGAGAAAGAGCGCGCTGCTGCGTTGTCAGCGCTCGCGCAGTCAAGCTGCGACAACTTCATCGTGCTGCTGAAGAGCACGAAAGACCTCAAGTTCCGCGCGCTGTACGAGCATCACACGGATCGCCAGGAGGTCGTGAAGCTCTTCGCGTCGACGCCGAACGCGCCAATGACGCTCTCGGAGGACACGATCGGGCAGTTCTTCAAGTACAACAGTGGCAAGAAGGAGTTCGTCGCGATCGACTCGCGCGCGTTCACGATGAAGACGGACGCCTGCGCGCTCAAGGACGAGCTCGTGTTCAAGAAGAAAGCCGCACTGGGGAAGCTGCTCTGAGAGCCGTGGAAGACGTGAGGCTGGGTAATGACAAAAGTTTTCTATTTGCTCACTGGCTTCCACTTGTTTCGACTGCTGAAGATGAGCGTGGTCGACAAAACTGTACAACTTGCGACTGGAGACTAACATTGCTCGGGGGATGCCGGCTCATTCACCCCCAGGTACACTCGACGATGCCTCTGGATGACCATCAGGACGAAGACGTTGGAGTGGAGTGGTACGGTTGCTGCTTCTGAACTGCTTTCGGCGTATCTCGAGGAGCTCGAAGCGGAGCCAATGACGGAAGCACCGGTGTTGACGACGCCATCGCTGGGGGGTGCCGGGACGGAGGTTGCTGGTATTGCGGCTGGTGGTACTGCTGCTGATGTCCAGGCAGCTCGCGTGGAGACGGCAGCGCTCGTGGCGTTGTCGCGTGCTTAGACGGATACGGCAGCGTTGACTCTGATGACGACGAAGCGTTTGATAGTGTCCGCGACATCAGCGGCGGCAGGACGCGTGGCGGCTGCGATGGACCCATCGAGGCTCTTGCGAACGGTGAGGGGGCTGCTGCTGTCGATGGCGGTGAGTGATGATGGTGGCGCCTTTGCAGCTCACTGTGAGCGTCTGCTCGCTCTCGCTCTCGCTCCGCTGACACCTGGGTCTGCTGCGCTCGCAGGTAGTACCCGGAAGATGCTTGCAGTCTCGCGTGGTGCGGGCTGATCGCGTACGAGGACGGATGGTGCATCGCTGGCATCCCTCGAGGCGACACCGATGTGTGCTGGTGGTACACAGGCGGTTGCTGCTGGTGAGCTGACTCAGCGCCGCTTTCTGCGTACTGCGGATGGCGAGCTGCCGCTGGCGCTGCGCCTGGAACCAAGATGCTCGCAGCGATGAGCTCCGAGTGCGAGTACTTTGGCGCCACCTCGGCGGACGAGTAGCGTCTGAGATTCAGCTGTTGCTGCTGTCCTGGGTAAGGTTGCTCTGTCTGATAGTGCTGCTGTTGCTGGTACAGCTGAGCTCGAGACACACCGTCACCGCCACTGTACGATCCTCGCCGCTCTGCTCTGTGAACCTGCTCTGGCGACGGAACTCGGTCACTCGGGTGATGCTGTCCCTGACTCTGACTCGCCGCTGGTATCCTCGAGCCTGGCGCTGTGACGATCGCTGCGAGCGGACGCAGCGGCACCATCGGACGACCTACAAAGCTGCTGCTGCTGCTGTTGCTCGGACTCGGACGACCGGCGAGTTGCATGGCACCTGGAATGGCACCTCGGGGTGGCTCGAGTCCTGGACGCTGGTAGTATCCTGACGCCTCCCTCATTTGCTGAGCTGCAGCCTGGCGCAGGTGGCGCTCGTACTCGTACTGCTCCTGTGGTGAGCGAGGAAGAGCGAACCCAGGCGGATGCGGGTATCCTCGCGGTTGCTGTTGCTGCAGATGATATATCTGAGGCTGCTGGTGGCTCTCAGCGCGACCTCCATACTGCTCCTGGATGTACGTCGGCCTCGCCATTCCTGGACTCTCAGAGCCATCGCCACCACCACGACCAGCACCTTGCGCTTCGGACTTGATCTGTTGCTGACTGGAGCTCGCGCGCGGAGTCTCCATCTCGCTCCTCGGACGACGTCCCGCGTACTTGGCGCCTTCGAAGCGGCGGATCTTGCGCTGCGGCTTCGAGACAACGTCAGGCTCACCGACTGTAGGACTGGGAGCCGAAGCTTTCCGCTGTGAAGACTGCTCGCTGCTCGCCTTGGACTCGGGACGTGCTGCAGGTCGCTGATCTCTGTCGTCCTCGTCGCCTTCGTTGTCGTCCTCGTCATCGTCGTCGTCGTCGCCTTCGGACCGCACGCTGCCGTCCTTGCGGCGCTTGCGCGAGAACTTCTTGGCGTCGAACTTGCGCTGGTGCTGGTTCTGCTTGGACCGATGCTCGTCGCAGAGGTTGTGCGCCTTGCCGTTGCGCTTGAGTGCGCGCTCGTTCTCGCACTTGCGCGACTGGTAAAGGCACTTGCCGCGGAACTCGCGTCTCAGACCGGAAGGTGGAGCCATCGGTGCTGCTTTACTGCTGCTGCTGCTGACGATACTGGGGCTCTCGTTCACTGGGCTCTCAGTGCCGAGCGCGTCAGCACCCTGGAACGCCGGACCGGAGACCGAGACTGCGAGCGGAGACTTGGCTGTCGCCGCCTTGCGTGAGGTCACCTTTCCAGCTGCGGGTATTGTCACTGAGCCTGAGCTGGAGCCTGAGCCGGGAACCGAGCGCTTGGACCAGCGCTGGCGGTCGTCGCCGCTGTCGTAGCTCATGGCTGGAGACCGCGGCGTTGGCTGGCGCATTCGGAGTTCCTGGGATCTTGGGATCTCGAGTGCAGCAAGTTGTCGTGTGTTGGGTCTACACACACGAGCCGACGCAAGCGAGCAAATGGCTGTTTGGTTGCTTGTTTGCCTGCAACAAGCGCAATGTGCCGTGTGAGCTGGCACACTCGTCACACACACACACGCTTGCACAGTAAGTGCTCAACAAGTAACGCAAGCGGCGCTCGTTTGCTGTCGTGACGTTCTGTCCGCGCGCGCGTCCACTCGTGCGCTGCTTGCGCGCGTTGCTGGTGTCGCACTTTGCTGCACTTTGCGCGTCTGCTTGTGTTTTGGATTCTACCGCGCGACGCGTCTGGGATGCTGGGATCGGATCGGGATCGGTGGTCGGTGTAGAATCCGACCCGAGCCAGCGGATGAGCCTCGCTTGCAAGGAAGGGACCGCGCAAAGGGAAAGCGGAGCGAAGTTGTCCTTGCGTCCCTCTTCGCGCAACGACCGCACAACAGCCAAATACAAAGCACTGCGAGCACAAGCGAGCAGCAAACGCAGCAAGCGCGAGAAGTTGCGCCTGGAGTTGTTGCGAGAGTGGTGGCGCTTGTGGGCAAAGAAGACGCTGGCTGGAGCTGATCCGAGCGAGCGAGAGAGAAGAGAGAGAGAGAGAGAGAGAGAGAGAGAGAGAGAGAGAGAG
>JAADWH010000744.1:0-15084 GCA_023335995.1 Globisporangium nagaii
ACTTCTTCCCGTACGAGTCGTACACCTGCGCACCAGAGCCGATCGTGCCGAGCGACGTGATCGTGAACGCGTCGAGGCTCTGGTCGAACGTCCAGCTCGTCTCGCGCGGCCGGTAGTGGTTGAGCATATCGGCGAACGGCAATCCGTCAGTAACTCTCTTTCTCGCTCTACTCTGTTCGCACTCTAAAGAGCAGTAACCGATCTTTGCTTCATATCGGTGGCATTCTCAATACGACAAGTGGACATGCAGTATCGTGCAGCATTCGATGTTGGCGAGCAAAGCAAGTGTGGACTCTCTCATTTATTCGTTCCCAGACTTCAAGCAAAAAAGGCTGCTTACACGTCGTACTCAAAGTCGAGCGCCACGACGTACCGGAGCTTGACCTGCTCTTGGCGGTACACGACAAACTCGTTGTACAGCAGCTCGCCGTTCGCTTCGGTCGGCTCGAACTCGCCAACGGGGACCACGACGCCGCCGTCCCTAGAGTACATGACACACCAAGATCCACCAGTGAGCACTCAGAGATCAAGCGATCAGTGTGTCCATGTTCCTCCTCCTCCCGTACTCACATTGCTTCGTGGTGCTCCTCAGGCGGCGCCATGCGACCCAAGCCGTGGGTGCTGTCGCAGTTGCGACTGGACTTGAGCGAGTCGTAGCTCAGATCCTCGGCCTCGAGCGCTTCGTACGAGGTACCGAGCGCCACTTCAGCGAGGATCAGCACGCCCTGTAACGCAGCAGAACATATTGGGTGGATGAGATCGAACGACACTGCCTTACATGACGGGTTCAGCACATGAGCACTCCATACCTTCGGTTGCTCCGCCGTTGTCCAGCAGTAGTTGGCGGACTTGGACACCGAGTCGGCAAAGTAGATCTAGAGACAACAACCGCAAACCCAAATGGTGAGCGCTCGTAGATGATCGCAAGATCCATGATAGAAGCGCACACGCACCCCTTTGCCAAACATGTAGCCGTTCGAAGGAGCTTCAGGTGGCGCGACGCGAAGACCTTTCGAGAGGATACCCACGACGTTCGAGAGTCGAGAGCCGTGCCAGAGAAGCTAGTGAAGAGGAATGAGACATCCGCACGATTCAGTACACGGAGCAGTGGGCATGCGCACCGAGAGCAGCAAGCGACCCATGCATACCTTGTGGTTGCCGACCGCCTGAAACTCTTTCTGGAACGCGTCTTCCGAGGGGCGATCGATCTTCAGCACCGAGCGAATCTTGAGCTTATACTGCACGTGCGTCGGCGCGTGCGTGGTTTTCACGTACCGGTCAATGATCTTGAACTCCTCATCGGACTCGGAAAGTGGCTCCATCTTCACGTTCAGCATGTTGTACTGAGTGTCGAGTGGGTTGATCGCCGTCTCGCTGTCGCGCCAGCTCTTTCGCTTCTCGCGCTGCAGCTTCTGGGAGATCTCGACGTCCGCGAGCACTTCGAGCAGATCGATCTTGAGCTTCACCTCGGCCATCGTGTCGATTGGGGGCGGCAGCGAGCGGCCAAAGTCGTGCGGGATGAGCGTGTAGAACTCGCTCGAGAGCTGCTTCAGCTCGGTCTTGAGCTTGCGGATCTTGGACGCGTTCGCAGTCGAGACGCGCTTCGGACGAGCCGAGCGGCGAGTGGCTGCTGGTTTGATAGCAGCGGTGGCGGTAGAGCTCTCGTTGGCATCTCGCGCGTCCTGCTTTTGCAGCTCGTCGATCTCCGCGAGCACGTTAGAAAGTTTCTGCAGCAGCGAGTAGCCCTGCGAGATCTGCGCTTTCGAGAGGCGACCTGGACGTCCGCATGTCATAAACAAGTCAGGCGAACGAAACCAGCGACGACATATTGCGACCAGATGCGCGGGCATACCAAGTGGAAGCCGCTTGAGATCGATCTTCATTTTCTCCATCTCCTGCGCGATCAAGTCGGCATCGCAGATGAGCTGGTCGAGAGAGAAAGGCACGCGAAGAACCAAAGGGACATATCAGTCATGCAGCAATCTGGTGCGCGACTAAAGGACAAGAGGCGCACCTTCAGCACGCCCTGGACGTCTTCGTGCAGCGTGCTTGGCACAACGTCCTTCTCGCCCTGATCTTTCACATCGTCCATGTCGTCGTCATCGTCGTCGCCAGGCTCTTGGTCGTCCAGCTCTGTCGAGAGTGCAATAGGAGGCAACACATGAGTTTCGCAACGCTTATAAGTGAAACCAATCGAAGATGTGTCTCGCACACACACACGCACACGCACCGACAAGCACGTATTTGCCAGCGACTTTCTCGAACGGTCCGCCCAGCGGCCACTCGTTCGCGCTCTTGTCGAAAAACTTCTTCTGGAACGACTGCTTCGCTTTCTCCAGCGACGTGTTGTACGACTCCACCGCGCGCTAGTACAATCAGAGCATGCATACACACGCACGATCGACCAGTTAGCCCTTGGCAGCGATGAGTGGCGGCATCCAGATTGTTGGTGCTGGCGCCTACCTGAGGGTTGGCTGTGCCGACGCGTCCCCACTTGCGGAAAACCTTGAAGCTCGTCCCGTCCTGGATCAGCTGCACCATGTAGAACTTGTTGTTGCTGCCAGCACGCGACGAGGGATCGCGTCAGCAGATGAGTCTATGCAGGCAGCTGAGTTCGATGTCACGATGCAGACAGCCTACCCATACGAGCCGTAGGAGATGTCGGTGTAGTTGAGCATGAAGTTCCACACCACGCCGTTCTCGTCCTGTGCGCAACATAACTCTCTTTTGAGGCGGAGATCCTTCCTACATGGCAACGGCACATCCATGAGCGCAGAGCAAGCGCACCTCGTACACCGAGCAGCTGTCGCTAAGTCGCGCGAGGGCGTCGACCGTGCGCGCCGCGCTCTTTCGCTTCGCAGTCGCCATGGTTCCCCGATTCCGGAAATGACACGCAAGGAAGCGCTCAGCGCGACGAGTTTTCGCTTTTGAGCTCGCCGACTGCTCTTTTTTGCATTTCGACGAACCGGATCGGTTCCCGCGCAGATATTTCGGCCAATCAGGAGGACTCGATCGACCAGCACTCACAGCAAGTGAGCAGCACTCACAAATGCCTGCTGCTGACTGCAAGCGAGCCTCTCGTCCTCTTTCCTCGTCCACACACACACAGCATGACATGCACGTCTCGCGCCATCGGAGCAGCAGACAAGGAGTCGGCGTGTCCACACCTTTCACGCGCTGTCTTTCACTCATAGCGCTGTGAGCGCGCCACGGACAGCATGACGCGCGCAACGCAGCGTCGTCGATGGATTGAGACAAAGGCGTTTGCTGACAGAAGCAGAGGAAGGAAATGGCGGCGAATGTGTCACGCAGGTTGGGAGTCTGCCTAACGCGAGTGCAGGCTCAAATGACTGCGTGACGCGCTCTTCGCACGCACGGGAGTGGATGGATCAGGATCTGGTCGTTTGCTGCTGATGAGGTCGTTGTCCTGGAGCGCGTTGTCCGCAGCAGCACGAGCGAGAACCCTCCTCAGAACCGAAAAAGCGCGGGCAAGAGAAAGTGAAAGAGCGAGCGAGAGTGAAGAAAGAAGACTAACAAGCGACGCAAGCATGGACACCAGCATGCTCGACGAGATCTTTCGGTTTAGCTACAAGCTGCCGAGCGCGAGTCAGAATGAAGCAACGTGCAAGTCTCTGGCGAGCCACTTCCGCGACTTTGTCGAGTCCGTGAAGCCAGCACAAGTCGAGGGGTTCGCTTTCTCGATGCGAGATGGTCCGACTGTGCCGCTGTACCAAGTCGAGGAGCGCGAACTGGACGAACTGAAGCGCGCGTGCAGAGTGCTCACTCGCGACCAAGATGCAAAGCCGGAGCGCGGCGAGGTCTGGATTGAGAAGTGGTTCCCAGAGTACGGCTGCGCGCTGCAGATGGAAATGGTTAGTGTCGCCAGCCTGGCGCTCAAGCTGGTGTTCGTCGACGCGTGGAAGCACGCCGTCCACTGTCTTCCTGGGCACGAGTACGCGCACAGCGCAGCGCCGACGAGCTACTCGGTGCTCAACTGCACGAGGATCCTGCCGAGCGCGAAGGTGAAGTTCATGAGCGTTTTCGAAGAGGAGCTCGAGCGGATCAAGCATAACGCTGCTAGAAACCACAACTCTGGCCGCAACGCTGACACTGGCTCCGTCGAGATGAAACACCACAAGACGCCGCAGTTCATCGTGTCGGTGATGGACAAAGTGGTGCGCGAGCTCGGCGCAGTGCCGGTTGAGTGCGTCGTGAGCCGAGGCGGGACAACCGACGTGGGGCTCCACTCGGACAGCAGACAGCGCGACACGTGCTGGCCGCTCGTGCAAGGCGTTCTGGCTCAGCACCTCCCAGGCGTCGGCGTCTTGCTTGACAAGGCTATGCTACTGTTCAAGCTTCACTTGCTTGAAGCGAAGGCGAACGCGCTCGGTGAATCGAGAGGACCGAAACTCGCTTCGGAGGCGGAAGATGCGTTTGCGATGCTGCAGAATATCGCGTTGCAGACAGTTGGACTTGTTCAGCAGGGTTACGATGCGGCCGCGATCGAAGGCATGTGCGCCGCACTGAGGGATACGCTCCTAAGCTGCATCCGTGACGACACGGAACGGAATGCAGAGCGCTGCAGTCTGCCGGGTACCGAACGCCTCGAAGAGATCGTCAAATCGATGAACTACCCAGCAATTGGGGAGCTCACTTACGTGGACGAGCTCAAGAACGCTGATGTGAGCGTCCCTGACAGTGCGTACATTCGCGAGCAGCTCGAGTTCCTCGAATTCGTCGACCCTCGAGCGTGTTCTCCAGCAGGTCTGATCGCGTGGTTGACGCACTTGAAGACAGTCGCCAGGACAGATGCGAACGTCACCATCCTCGCGATGAGAACTGCTGAGGCGTTCGTGTTCGCAAAGGCGGCGTTGCTTCAGGACAACAGCATGGCCAGTATCGCGTCCGATGAGGTGCGCAATATCCTGTGTCTGTACGAGAGCTTCGCCGCCATGTGGCTCACGAACAAGGTCGCTTCAGGTGCGATCTTCGATGTCGAGCAGCGCAGTCACGAACTGCTCGTGAAATGGATCGCATTTTGCTTCGTTCACCAGAACGTTTGTCGATCGCACCGCCTTGTGTGCGACTACGGAATCGCACTCGACTGGACGCATCTCCACGCTGCTGTTCTACGGGACGAAGCTGCGATCTCTGCGCTCAGCGAGACTGCGTCGTACATCCGCTCGTGGAACCAGTGGCGGTCAGCGAAGCCGCTGTTTGACTTGAACAACCAAGCGCCGACGATGCAGTTTGCTCGAGCGTTTGCTCTGAGCCATCCGCTGTACCCAAGTCGTCACGCGCTCGTAATGAGCGAGCTGGAAGCGCAAATCACTACCAAGTGGGGAGAGGTCAGGAGAAAGAAAGCCCGAGCAGCCACCCTCCGTTCGCAAATCAGCAGCCTGAACTCGACGCTTCTACAACAACAGCAGACACTCAACTCGTACGTGCAGATGGCATCATCTGCGAAACTTACCGAACCCGAAAGTCGCCGTGTATGTGTGGCGCAAAGCGCGGTGGACTCCACCTCGCATCAAATAAAGCAGGAGGAGAGCGAGCTCGTAATAACGCTGGTGGTGCCACCGTTTATCACGAGCCCGCTGCCAGAAGATCGGATGCGAGCGCTCGAAGTGCTGTTCTTGATGGAGATGCCTCATGAAATTGAGCTGCTGGGCGAACTCTGCTTCATCGCGCAGAGAGCGCTGGGTGCACCGGATTCCGGTAACCTGCGCGACTATGTACCGTATCCATCGTGGCGAGAGCACTTCAACAACCACAACTCGGGGATGTCGTACTCGAGCTCGGTGATCGTCGCATTTCCGATGTATCTGAGCGTACCTGGTGCCCACGGACCGACCTCGGTGGACCATCTCGAGACTCGCGATGACTTCGCGAGGAAGTGCGTGTGGTATCCTTCGGGGGAGAGCACCAAGGTGTTCTGGCAGCTTTTCGTGAATCCGTTCATGATCACGCAGCAGATGATGATTGAGTGGTTCACGCACCAGCTGCCTCGCGCGTTCCAAGACTTCCAGTGGGCGATCGCGTATCCTGGAGGCGAAAGTCGAGGCAACCGGGTGTACGCGAAAGGCTCGGATCAGTTTCTGGACGGCTTCGACAAGCCAGCGTTCGCAGTCTTTGGGCTCCTGAGAGCGTTCCCGAACCAGCAGGTTCGCAAAGTCTGCTGCGCCGTGAAGGACAACGTGCTGCCCTGGTCGCATCCATGTGTCGGCGCTGTGATTCGCCAGGCGCTGTTCCAGATCGGCGAGCTCACGGACAGCTCAAAACCTGTTTCGCAATGGAAAACCGACATCCAGAGGAGCCAGGGGCTCGCGATCTTCTGCGCCGCTGTCGATCGTGCGGCAACCCAACTGAGCTGCAGCCCGCGCAATTTCGAAGATGTGCCGATCCTGAGCGAGCTAGCGGCGTTCGTCTCGCAGTGGACGAGCGATGCCCAGTGTGTGGTCTCGAAGTTCGCAGCCATGTGCCGTCGCTGGGCGGAAGGCGTGAAGAAACAGTATCTGAACAACCAAACCCTCTCGACCGCTGAGAAAACCGAGCTCCGTGCACATGAGTGCTTGCTCTACGGATACGCGCTGCAGAGCTACACGCTCGGAGATTGCGACGACTCGGCGCTGTTTGCAATCGGTGAGTCGATCGTGCTGTTTCGCAACAGCATGTTCTTCTCAGCTGGAAGCGAACGGTGGGACGCGTTGAAGAAGCTGGAAATCGCTATTGCTGAGACGATGGCGAGACGAATCAGCGACGTCGTGCAGTACGTTGCTTCAGCCAGCGCCGCGACGGATCAAAAGCTCACGTCGATCTTGAAACTGGTGAACTCCAGCGCGCCGGCGGGTCTCCAGTGGTCGCTGCTAGCTCCAGAAGCAGCTGGTGAGCATGGTTCGAGTTGCTTTGAAGCGTACGACAGTCTGAATCAGACTCATTTCTCGATCAATCTGCTCAACGGTGTGGTTCTGACCGATGGGAACACGTCCGGTGGTTTGCCGGTCCAGATCAGGGCGAACGAACAGTATCGTGAGCTCTTCGGCGACCAGGACTTCGAAGTCACGTTCAGCAAAGGCGTCTACAAGACGGCGCATAGCATCGGCGAGTGCTACTTCCACTTTGCGCTCGTGAAGAACAAGTTTCACTTGCGCGAGGTGTACTTGGAGGGTGACGGGAAGATCACGAAGACACTCGTGCTCTGCGAGTCAAGCTGGATCAAGGCGATTCTAAAGCAGAAGGCGCTTCCGCGCCGTGTGCTAGCGATGCACTCGCTCTGGTTCTGGGTCGAGGAGCACTGCGTTCTCGCGCGGCCAAAATCAGCGTTCGAGAAAGACGTCGCGTTCGTTCTCACGATCAAAGACGACTGTGGCCACGCCAGAGCAAAGTGCTTCGAGATCCCAGTCGCTGATCAACGAAAGTCGCACGAGGTTCTCGTG
Source organism: Globisporangium nagaii (assembly GCA_023335995.1). Classification (NCBI taxonomy): domain Eukaryota; phylum Oomycota; class Peronosporomycetes; order Pythiales; family Pythiaceae; genus Globisporangium; species Globisporangium nagaii. The sequence continues at coordinate 7,437 of JAADWH010000744.1, forward strand.
GAGAGTTTGCTGGAGTACGACTCTGTCGTGCACATCGACAACGAGCTGGTTAAGATCGTGGAGCGATTCGAAGACGAGGCGTACATCCACGCTCTTCGAACGCCAGAGGGGCGACTGAAGCTCAGTTTCCCGCGCTATCGACTCACGTTTGTCCAGGACGCTGCGACATTTGAGCTCCGCTCGCTCGAGTTTGGTGGCTACGTTCTCGACCGAGTGCAGCAGTTTGAGGACGCGTTCCCCAACTTTCGGCGATATCTGGTGCTGAAACTCATTGATGAGACCGCGCTCGCAAAACCAGTGACGCGCATCCTGATGCCGCTCGGATTGATGGTCGAACACAGAGACGGGACGCTGGACGTTGCGTTGTCACGGAAACCAGACGCCAAGCTCGACTTTGTAGTGTTCGACGAGCACCGTCGCCTTCAGACGCTATCGACCGAGTCGATCACAGCGAGACTGCAGCTGTGTGCGGTGCTGACAAGCACCGGGTCGAGCATCACAAGTCAGCGGCTGAAGATGACGGGGACACAGGCTGCGTTGCAAGCGCTCCGAGGCTGCCACTCCAGTCACCCGCATTCGGATCTCAACCTTCAGCTGCTGAAGAACATCTGCGCGTTTGGCTACCGAGAACCAGCGCTGAGAGTGTTGGCGAGCTGCATTCTCGAGAAAGCGAGCAAGTGCTCGTTTCTTGTGGATGCACCCAGCCTCGTGCTCGATTGTGCGAATGCCCAGGACGCCTACTCGGCCATGTGCGTCCAGACTCCGGAGCGAAATCCGTTGCGGTGCCGTCTCTCCAAGCCCGAGGAGAAGCTGTTTGTCGGCCAGATGCTACACTGTGAGGGATTCAAAGAGACACCATCGCTGGGCACGCTCAACTCGCTGCCGTCGCCAGTGAAAAGCGGATTCGTAAACGACGTCGAGTCTCAACTGGCAAGCTTCCTTGTCCACGAGTCTCGAGATGACGCAGCGATCACACCGCTCCCAGTCAAGCCGCTGAAGAACACGAGAATGGGCAAAGCGATGAACGCTGAGCTGGAACAGAGCTGGCGAGCATACCACAAGCATCCAGATGCGCGCCTGTCCGACTCACTGCAGTCGCTGCTGGCGCGATTCCAGCAACTGGGCAAGCGTGTTGCTCGCGCAAGGACTCAAGTGCTGAGCTACTTGCTCAAGTGCGTGGACGCCACACGGAGCGACATTTGCAGCCGTTTGCTCGCGATGGTGGACTACCTTCCAGTACCCACGATGACAGATATCATTCGGAGCTCGCACAATGAGTGTGTTCTCACGGCTCTCATCCCTCGCGCGAGTCCGAGTGCGAGACTGGCGTTCAAGACAGCAGTGCTGCAGTGCATGGAGCTGTGCGTGCTGGAAGACAAACTCGAGCGACTTGCTGTGTCGGCGCAGCAAGGAGCTCCGCCGACCTACTTTGTGGACGAGCTCAGCAGCAGACGCCATTGGGGAAGCCGTGAGTTCCCGTACTGGCTGGCGTTTGAGGTGGAAGGGCGGCTGCAGATCCGTCACGAGCAGTACGTCGTTGCGAAGCACTTGATCGAGAACCGCGGCGCCGTGTGCCAGATGAACGTGGGACGCGGGAAGACGCGCGTGATTTTGCCGATGCTCTTCCTATACTTCAGCCACCGCCATCGAGGCGACCGTCTCGTGCGCGCGCACTTCCTGACTGCGTTGCTGAGCGAAACTCGACAGTTTATGCACCAGTACCTGTCAGCGAGCAGTGTCCTGGAGCTCAATTTCGTCGAGCTGCCGTTCCATCGCAACATCGCCTTGGACGAAGCTCGCCTGAGCCAGATGCTGGAAGCGATCGACGAAGCGAAGCTGTGCGGCAAGTTCCTGATTGTGGCTCCCGAGTGTCGCATGTCGCTCGAGCTCAAGCAACTGGATCTTCGCGCACGCGCGAGTGGGAGTGCACACGATGAGCTGGCTGAGATGCTGGACGAGATCCTTGACGAGGAGCACTACATCGACGTGCTGGACGAGTGCGACGCCGTGCTGCACCACAGATACCACTTGGTGTATGCTGTCGGCGCTCCACTGAAGCTCGAGAACGGAAGCAGTCGCTGGGCTGCAGTCGAAGCGCTTTTGTCCGCGATGGTGCGAAGCGAATTCTCAGAGATAAATGCGATCTTGCAGCGTCCTGGTGTGAGCTTCCGGTGCGCCGAGTACGCTGCTCGACTGGGCGGGTACAGCGGACTGCGTCTGAATGCATCGATAGACGGAAAAGCGCAAGTGCGGTCTGAGATGAGGCATGCGCTCGCAGTCGACTTGCTGAACGATCCTCCTGGCGCTCTGCGATCCATGATGTCAGTGTACAGAGGAACGGAGTTTCAAGATCGCCTCACTCGAGCGATGGTGGATCCGAATGTGAGTCTCGACGAAGCGCTTGGCGATATGAAGCTGATGGCCGGGCCGGATCGAGACCAGCTTCTCACACTGCGAGGGCTGCTCGCGTTCGGAGTGTTGGAGCACTGTCTGGAGAAGCGCCACCGAGTCGAGTACGGGCTTCCGGATCCTGGGACTCGCACGAAGCGCACTGCGATTCCTTTCCGAGCAGCTGATATCCCGTCGGAGCGATCGGAATTCAGTCATCCGGAGGTCGGGATTGCTCTCACGGTGCTCGCGTTCTACCACGCCGGACTGTCCAAGGATGCGCTGAAGGAGTCGCTGCAGCAGCTGCTGCTTCTGAGCATATCAGAGCAAGCCCACGAGTACTCCAAGTGGTTCGAGGCTGTGGAGGAGGCGATCACGCCGGAGGAGATCGGAGAAATGCCTCGCGAGGCAGATCAGCTGAGTCCCATGGACACCCGCCAGTTCGCTCTCTTGTTCAAGGTCTACCGCTACTCGATGGAGGCGATCAACTTCTTCCTCAACACGTGCGTGTTTCCGAACGACACGACTCAGTTCTCGCGCAAACTCTCGAGGAGCGCCTGGAACCTCGCGGGCGGCGACTGGAACATCGGCTTCTCCGGCACAAACGACAACCATCGCTTGCTGCCGCTCTCGGTTCGCCAGCACGAGCCGGATCAGCCTTCGCTGCTCGGTACAAATGGCAGGATGCTCGACCGCATTGCCCAAGTCACTCACGGCTACGAGGTCGTTCGTCCGGATCAGGTAGCCAGTGTGACGCCGTGGAAAGCGCTGCTGAGGCTCGCGATGGAGAAGCAGGCGCATGCACTGATCGACACTGGTGCGCTGCTCGCAGGAGTGCTCAACAACGACGCAGCAATGCACCTGCTCGAGCTGCCCGGCTTTGATCGTTTCGCGGGAGTGACGTACTACGACACGCGCAAGAACTTTGATTGCTGGGTCATACTCGACGCCACCAACAAGCACGCCACGCCACTCAAGAAGGCGACGATCCTGGAGAAGGACACGTTCGTGATCTTCGACGATGCGCGCTCGCGCGGTTCGGACATGAAACTGTACCCGAGCGCTGTTGCGATGCTGACACTCGGACCAAAGCTCGCGAAGGACAAAATGATGCAAGGAGCGGGACGCATGCGCCAGCTCGGCTGTGATCAGACACTGTGGCTCGTGAGTCTCGACGAGGTGGCGCAGAGCATTCTCCAAGTGTGCGACAAGGCTGACGTGGCGTCGGTGTGTACTGTCGACATCCTCGACTGGGTGATGGAGAACACCCAGCTGGAAGCAACGTTTGGGCTTCTGGAGTGGGCGAGCAGCGGTCTGCACTTCGCCAAAACGCGTGGCAACCCTGACGCCGAGCTCACAGAGGAAGACTGGAGCCTCGAGTCGCTGTACGCGTCTGCTTACCGTCCGCAGCAGATCAGCGCCGTCGTTCGTTCGAAAGTGCAGGCAGTCGTCGGTGGCAATGAAGACGAGCTGGACAAGCTCGTGAAGGATATTTGCGAGCGCGGTATCACGTACGGCTGCGACGACGAAGTACTCGTGGCGACACACAACGAGGAGTGTGAGCGCGAGCTGCACATTGAGGTCTTCGAGGATCGAGTCGACGAGGTGGAGCGGTTGCGCGTGACGCCAGTGCCAGAGGTAGCGTGGGCGTTCGAGACGCTACTCCAGTGCAGCTCAGTTCACAGCCTCTACACGGTTGCTGGCGTCATGAGGCTGGGTGAGTTTGTCCGGACTCAGGTTAAACCAACGAGTCTTGGGGAAGTCAACTGGGACAGCACGCAAGTGTTCGGCACCGCGAACTTCTTTGCAACGATTGCCGCCGCAGCGTTGCACCCGCTGAGCCAGTTCATCCGTCTGGTTGACGTCGTGCTGCTCTTCGCCGATGGCACAAAGTTGCTGCTGTCCGAGTACGAAGCCGACCAAGTGCTGAGTCTTCTGTGGGGGAACAAGACGGCAGACGTGGGGTTCCAGTTCGTGAACTTGGCGTATGCAGTCGACTCGATCGAGAAGCATGGCGCGAACACAAAGGCGAAGGACGTGCCGTGGGGACTCGGTCGGAAGCTCGAGCTGCAGCTGCAGCCAGCACTCGTCGCGCTCTGCCAGCTCTACAACGGGGAGACGGCGTTCACGAAGGACTGGAAAGAGCTCTACAAGACTGCGCTTTGCGAGCTGCTCGCGCGTGTTCGCGACCGCGAGCCCATCGTCCGAGAGTTCGTCGTTGCGCGCGGGAACACGCTGCGCTGGCCTCGGTCGTTCTTGTACGACATCTGCTCGGACATGGACTTGGAGACGTCGATGCGTCTGGGCGGAAGTGCAGCAGCTCTGAGTGCATGAGAGTCGATCGAGCCTAGATTTCTGTGTGGGTGTTGCATTTTTGAGTACTAGTTGCTGTGTGCTGCGTGGCAAGCTTTTGAAGCAGCATGTGTGCTGTGCCGTTCGAAATGAAGTCGTCCATGTGAAGGAGTCCGTATCCACAGCGCAGCAGGGCTTGTGGCTGGAGCTACCAGGATTCGATTGCGTTGCATTGTGATGATCTTTACGAAATCTGCTGTACATAGTTAGTGCAGCATTGCCAGCTCCATTTCCGTGGCGATGGTGATGTTGTACGTCGGCCGGTTCCAGTCGGACTCGACCGTGTTGGTGTTGTACTTTCCAGGACCCTGATTGCGCGAAGAGAGTACGAAAGCACACAGCTCAGCACGCAGACAGAGGGATTGCCAGCACGTCGAGAATGCGTGAGCCACGCACCGGGGCTTGAACCTTGGGGAGCGTCTTCTTGAAACGAGGCTCCTAGTGAGCCGCACACATCGCCACAGCTTAGTCGTGGAAGTCAGCCAAAGTGCGATGCCAAACGAGTACGCACCGCTCCGTAGAAGACGTCGGGGCGAGCCATGTGCACTGGTTTCTGGTTCACCGGCGCCGGAGAGTAGTGGCCAGGACCCTGCATTTGCTCGAGTTGAGCGGTTGAACATCCGCATGTTCGTCAGAGAGAGAAGCCACGCAAGCGTTGCGAGCAGTCTTGAGGGTGTGAATGCAACACGAACCGGTACGTCAACGCCTCCGTTGGGTTTACTTTTCAGTCGCTCACTCGCAGACTTGAAGGTTCCTTCGGCACCAGATGAGCTCCACGAGCTTTGAATCTACAGCAAGTACAGAGCAGAGGAGACGATCTCCCCACAGCAACGGTGAGGAGCGCTAGCTGTGTGATGCAGGAATGGCAGCGCCACGGACCTCGTAGTCGCCAGGCGATGGCCCTAACACCTTCGACAGCGTCTGGAAGCGCGTAGAGGACGACGCAAACACGGACGACGGCTTCGCCTCGTGTCTCAGCTTTGCCATTGAGCTCTGGTGCTTGCTGTCGCCGCCTGCCTTCATCTCGCGCTCGAGCTGCGACTCCTGTGCCTCTGGACCGTGATCCGGCGGCGCAGACATGCTGTCGAAGCGCTTCGTCGTGCTGCCGAACGTGTTCACGCGACTTGTCTGTGCCAAGTCACTCAGCACAGAGCTCAGTCAGTGGACGAGCTTGCGATAACTAGCATCGAATGAGAGCCAACGCTTGGGTATCGCAACGCACCACTTTGTTGAGCGTGTCTGCGAGGCAGGACGGGACGTCATAGGATCCTGGCGCGGCGAGCGGCTGGTCTTTGGTTTTCGACGGCTCGAAGCGCTCGGTCTTGGAGCAAAACGGCGCCTTCTTGCTTCTCCGGCCGCTGTTAGAAGCTGGTCGAGTCAATGAGGGCGGAGGAGAGTAGTAGGTGCCTGGACCGGGGTTAAACGAGTCACTACGAGAGTAAATCCACAAAGTCGAGGGTTAGACAGTCAGACGCTCCGAGTCTCAGCCCAAGCCTGCGAGCGTGGCTGTACCGTTGCGAGTCCTCGAACCGTGACACCGTACTGCCAAAGAACTGGAGGTGCTCGGGCTTTGCTTCGGATGCAAACGACTTTGACGCGCCGTTGTTGTACGCTCCTGGGCCGGGGATGCTGTTCTTGCTGCTCTCCAGCGACGATTTCTCTCTCGTGATTGACGACTTGAAGACCGAGCTGGCGCGCATGGCGTCCTTCGACATGCTCGCTTCGCCGGGGTCTTTGTATTCACCAGGGCCAGGCGCAGCCGCTCGTGCTCTGATCTCTTGCTCGAATATGCGAGTCACCTGGGGAGATAAACAGGCAAACAGTCTCAGCCCTGAACTCGAACGCTCATGCAATGCTAAACACCGTGTCCATTCGTACTTTGCCTTTCGAGAAGTCTGTCGAGCGACTCTTGTTGACGCTCTTGAGTCCGCGCAGCGGATCGTACTCCCCTGGACCGGACGTGTCGTCGCCTCGTCCTGTGTGGCCCACCGTGGCGGGTTGATGACGCACCAGCTTCCCATACGCACCTTGCTCGTAGCCGAAGCTTTGCGAGATCGTCGGGATCGACGGCGCTGTCGGCAGTCGAGCCCACTTGAGCTTGTTGCCCTTGGACGGCTCTTTCAGCAAGCTCCCCAGCCTACAAGGAGCACACGTCCGCACAGGAGCGTGACAGCAGTCGCAACGAAGTGAGCAACCTCGGTTCGCAGGCAGTCGACCGATGCTGCGACCATCGTGGCAGACTGACACTCACGCTTTCTTTTTCCCACTCGAGCCAAAGCTGTCGGGCTTCATGTACGCTCCAGGTCCAGGCGTGCTGTTCTGGTTGCCTTTGCCTCGCTTCGCTTCGCCTACGAGCCGCTGCGACTTGGACTGGAAAATCGACGAGGCGCTCGCTTTGCTCTTGCTCGGCGACTCCCACGTCACCTGGTTGCTGTCGCTGTACGCGCCAGGACCTGGCGTGATCATCACAGCACTAGCGTTCGCCCCGCCCCGGTCGACGCGCTCGCTGCAGCCGAAGCCCGTGGCGTTCGGCTTGATGCGGCGCTGCGGGGACGTCTCGTAGCTCCCCGGTCCGAGGTGCGCGGCGCCAGCAGACTGCTGCGACTGGAAGCTGCCGGGACCCTGCTCGCGGCTCGTACGGTTCACCCACGCCATGTCGCCCTCGTCAGCTCGTCTGTCTGCCTGTCTGTCTGTCTACCGCATGTACAGTCAGGGTAGATAGGTGCTTCCAGGCATGTGAGGTTGGACGCACCAGGATGCAAAAGTAGCCATGTTGTCTTTTGCGAGTCACTTCGAACATGGGTACAGAAATAGCTCTCTGAAACAAACCACTTTTCTCGGAAGAAGCTTTTTATATTGGAAACTCGCTTGCCATTCATCGAGATCCAAGAATCAACAAAGACCGCCC
>JAADWH010000745.1:0-15023 GCA_023335995.1 Globisporangium nagaii
CAGTCGTGAACGGCAGCTCTGGGATGATCACCTTCACCTGCGTTGTCATCGCCATGACCATGATGAAGAGCGTGATCCACTGTCGCAGCCAGAACCCCCAGTTCGCGAACGAGCCTGCGCTTGGAGGCTGGAGCGGGATGAGCTCGATCAAGATCGCTAGGATCAGCGCCGGCAGAGGCGTCGCCACGCAGACGAGCAGCATGCGGAGCACCGAGGTGTTGCGGTAGTAGTCTTCGATCGCCATGAGCCGCTCGATGGAGTATTTGCCCTGGTGGCCGAGCTGTAAACTTCCCCAGGTTCGCCAAGCCCAGCCAAAGGGCGATCCGATATAACCGGCAAGCCAACGACAGCAGCCGTGTGCGTTGCGATCTCCCTGCTTCTGGATCCCTGGACTGGCGGTGTCTGGTATTGAGACAGGGATGACTCGGCGACTGGGTCCCGCCCGCATGAACTCGCACAGCGGATGTCCGTGAGAGATGGAAGAGATGGCGAAATGTGGTGGCGGATGAGCCGCGAAGCTGTGAGTGTATTGATAGCGATCAGTCGTGGCGGTGCTGATCAGGATGGATCGTATTCCAAGAAGCTCACTAAGTCTAGCCTGTAGATGCTGGCAACGAACCGGATGATCTTAGCTCACTCTCAGGGCGGACGCGAACTGGAGTTCCACACGCGCGCCGTCCGACATGTTGAAGTGTCGTTGCGATCCGCTGTCCGTTTGTGAACCAGAAAGAGCCAACACAATCGATGAAACTCGAGGGTCAGTGTCTGAACTGTCGTTTTCTGTGCTGATCGACTGACGCACTGCTCGCGGCAGCATCGAGGCGGTCAGGCGCGAGAAGCGTCTTCGAGCTCTCACAGCAGCTCGAGTGTGTCGACGAGACCGACTTCGATGGAATGCACCAGAGCTCAAGTCACGACGAACCGATATCGGAAAGCACACTTCGAGAGGTATTTTAAAGCTGTGCCATCGTATCCATCACTCGACCGTCAGGTGGCTCACCAGCGTTCATTTCGACGCAGCCACAGGCGCGATGGACGCAAAAGAGCACACCGCTGCCTGGCAGAGGATGGAACGAGATGCGGTGCTTCCAGGACACGGTGCTCTTGAACAACTTGACCATCGTCTTTCGCATTCCAGAAACGACCACAAACGGAGCCGCACCCGCACAAGCGCTTGTTGCATCTGTGGAGCTAGCACCGTCGTTGTGTATCTCAGCTCGTGAGCTGCGATGGCCATCAACTCCGTTTTGGTCAGCCCATCTTCTCGCTCTCAGTCTCCGAGAGAGAGAGATCGAAGCAAGGCTGCACGATCGCATCGCCACACTCATGGCTCTATTCGTGGCTTCCACGGCGCTTGCTTCCGTCGACATTGCGCCGCACTCCTCAAGCGCTCAGCATGCAGCGCCGGTGGAAGACGAAGAAGAGCACGTCACCAACGCTCCTGCACCGCGCATGGCTCCACTGGCTCGCTGTGTACGGCGGCGTCGTGGCGTACTGCTTCGTCTACAGGTGCGCGGCGTTGACATCGATCATGGAGGCTTTCGGTTCACCGGGTGAGCGCACATGGACCAACCGCGTCCTGGGACTGAGCGTGGGGCTGCTGGAGGACTGGGTCTGCGCCACGCCAATGGTGCTGCTGCTCTGGGGCTTTGACTGCCTCACGCGACCAAGCACCTGGCGATCGAGCCGAGTCAGCCAGCGAGCCAAGCGAGCGCTTCGGTTTGCCGTCTGTCTGGCACTGTACGTGCTCACGATTCTGCCTTTCGGCGCCGACGCGCTGCTCGTGCGCATTCGCCAAATGCGCTTCACGTTCGAGTTCATCGAGGCATACTTCAATGCGAAAGGTGCCGCGTCGCTGCTGCGAGTGTCCGAGTACGAAGTCCAGGTCGCGCGCGAGACTGTGCTCGCGACTACAGCCGGAGCGCTCGGGCTCGCTCTCGCGTGCACGCTCTGGGTCGACTTGTCGCTGTGGAACCCCAGCGCCGCGCTCGCTTCGCTGGCGACGTCTATGGATCTCAAGAACAAGAAGAAGTTCGAGCGCGTCGAGAGCGACAGCGAGACAGACGAAGATCTCGAGGCAGGAGGTCGAGAGCTCGCGGCTGGGAGATGCACGAGAGCCGGACATGGCAGCAGCCGCAACAGACTCAAGTGGGTGTGCTGCAGTGCGCTCGGCGTCGTGATCCCTGCGGCTGCGATTGCTATTGCCCACTCATGCAGTGCTATCGTAGCGTCGATCGCGCTGAACACGAGTCTGAACGAGTTCTTCCGCGTCGGCTTCGACATCGAGCTCTATCCTGGACTCGCGAGCGCCGAGATTACCTCTGCGGCGCACTACATCAGTCCTGAGACGGAGAACTTCACACTTTTCAAGGACGATGTGCTCTTTCGCCGCACGCTGGGCTTCCACGGTCCACTGGCGTTCAATGTGAGCGTCGACCCTGACGATCCACCGAACGTCCTCGTGATCGCCGTCGAGTCGTTCCGGTACCACGACTCACAGTACCTCGTTGGCAACAACACGTACCTGCTCAAGAACGCGAACATCACGGTGACGCCGCACTTTGATCGGTGGGCGAAGCGCGGCGTCGCCTTCCGAAACTTGTGGTCCAGCTGGACCACGAGCCGCTCGCTCGAGAGCATTCTCTACGGCCAGATCCCGTACGACAGCATCCCAGACTCCGGCACGTCGGGCGGTCGAACCAAGGTGCAGCTGTCTGGGATGCCGCAGTTCTTCAAAGCCAAAGGATACGAGCCAACGTTCATCACCGGGTGTCCGATCAAGTACGATCAATGGGAGTCCTTCCTGCCCAGTCACGGCTTCGACACGGTGCTCGCGATGGACGACGTCAAGCGCCTTGCCGAGCAGGATCTGGGCATCCAACCGAAAGACTGGACGATCTCGTCGCGCGATGGGGCTGGACGCGCCATGGCGGACTGGGGCGTGCACGATGACGTGTCGTTCCAGGTGCTTGGGAACCTCATCAGGAACAAAGTCGAGGAGCAGCGGACGCGCAAGCGCGCTGGCGAGCCCAAAATGCCGTTCTTCATCAACCACTACACGATCTCTACGCACACGCCGTACATCGATCGCCCGCAGTGGTACAAGCGCTTCCCAAAGCCAGACTTCTCGCCGCTCTACCACGAGTACCTCGAGCCCCACAACGAGCCTGTGAAGGATTACCTCGAGATGCGGTACTTCCAGGACATGGCGCTCGGCGAGTTCCTCGACCGTATGCAGCGAGACGGCGTCTTGAACGACACGATCGTTGTCGTCGTTGGAGATCACGGCCAAGGGCCAGAGAATGGACTAGTCACGCCCGAGTCTCGACAGGTATCCGCCACGCGAGTCGCGGCGATGATCCTCGCCGAGGGTCGCCTGCGCGTCCAAGACGCTGGGCTGCTGATCGACGACGCAGCCGAGCAGTACGACTTGCTCAACACACTGATGGACATCGTCGGCGTCCCGGCGGCGGGTTTCCTGCAAACGAGCGTCGGCCGGTCGCTCAAGCGTCAGCAGAGCGGCGAGCGCGTGGTCTGGAGCAACAACCCTGCGCGCAAGATGGCGGCGATCCGAGGCCACTTGCGACTCCAATATGACGCCATGTCCACGTCCATCCAGCTCCACGACACTGAGAGCGACCACGAGCTCGAGCACGACCTGTACCCGCACCTGACGAAGAGCGAGAAGCGCGACTGGGACAGCATGCGCGACACCGGGAGGCACTTGAATCTGTACTTCAAGCGGCGATGGAAGCGCAGGTGCCTGACCAGAGTCGCGTGTTAGGTGGAATGGTGAACAACACACGGAATGCATCGATTGGTAGATACACACACACACACGCCAATGGAGAGCTCCTAGACAGACGCGAGACAGGCTGTCAGTCCTCTGGGCAAATAGTTTATAAGCTTGTATGATCCCTCTCCTCACTCCCTCGCCCTCGTGCATGAAGCCTGCTCAACACACGTCCATGGGTGTCGCGCCACCGTTCTCTCCGTCCCCTCGACCCGTCGACGGGCGAAAGTAGATCCCACACCACGCCTCGCTGCGGTTGCGCTTGAACTGGAGACCAGGATCGTAGCCGCCGGCGCGCTGCTGCTCGCTGCGCAGCTTCTTGGACTCGTTCACGCCGAAGTTCGGTCCGCGCTTGCCGCCGGGCACGGGGATCGGCTGCGGGCCGCCGATCACGCCGGGCTGGAACCCCATCATCGCAGCCTCCATCTCGGCCGTCACGGCTTGGTCGATCGGGATCGCGGTCGTCGTGGCGCGCAGCTTGGTCACGTCGCCCTCGTCGCGTTCGCCGAGCGCCACCTCCATGAGCTGCGCCTTCTGGCGCTGCAGATCGGCCTCGAACTGCGAGTCTTCGCGCTGCTGCAGCTGACGGCGCTCCTCGGCGACCCGCTGCTGCTCATTGATGAGCTGTGCGATGCGACGTTCCTCGTCCGCTTTCTTCGCGTCGTTCGTCGCGATCGCGATCGCGTTCTCCATGCGGTACTGTTTCCACTGCCGCTGCGCCGCCGCCTTCTCGTTGTCGTCGCCGTACACGAGGTCGAAGACTGCAAACAGCGCACGTTGGACAGACAGCAGAGAAGAGGCAGTCAGACGCATTGCAGCCAAGAGATTTACTAGCAGCCTCGATACCAATGGCGTACTGAGATTCTCGAGCATCTCGAGGTAGTCGTTGTACTCGTCCGTCGTGTTGAAGTCGTCCTCGGTCTTGTTGTAGCTAGCAGAGGATCCGCCGCACACAGCACCACAAGTGCGTTAGCTACACGTCCAGTAGGCAGATGCACACATATGCACACACATATCAGCTGTGTGCAGCCAGCCGCCCTCACTCTTTCGTGACTTTCTTGCGCATGGACGTCTCTTTGGCGTAGTTGAGCTCCTCGATCGTCTTGTCCTGCAGCTGCGACTTCTTCACGAGCTTCTGGCACGCGGGGCACGGAATCTCGCGGTGGTGCTGGAACTCGCGCTTGATGCAGTGGTCGCAGCTGGTAGTCGCATAGACACACAATCAGCATGAGCTAGACAGCTCCATGACGCCACACACACACACTGGACGAGCGCGCGCGCCAACAAATCGACTCGCTCTCGCTGTCAAACCACGCAGAACGCACAAGCGGTGGCCGCATTTGGAGATGAGCATCTTCATCTTGGTGTTGAGGTAGTTGCTGTCGTCCTCGGCCGACGTGCCGCAGACGCAGCAGCGCAGCGCCTGGTCCTCCGCGTCCTGCGCCATCGTCATCCTCGTCCTGTCCGGTGCCGTCTTGAGGGCAAAAGCTGCAATAGGAACACAGAGAACGACCAAATGAGGCGAGCAGCAGGGGCTACTATTCCATGCACTCGACTCGTTTATACAGGGAGCGTACACCTCTGAAAGCGGTGCACACCGTTTTGCATCGATCGGTATACAGCGGGTATGCGCTAATGCAGGACCGAAACCAGGATACACTTCCACTCGGCTCCCACACAAGCGAAAAGCGAGCCACGAGAGCAGGACGACAAGCATGGAGATCGACAAGCTGCTACGCGACCTCCAGCGCCTCGAGGCGGACCGGAACAGCAGCAGCGTGCCCGACGCGTTCCGCCAGTTCGCAGCGCTGTCGCCCTCGCCGCTCGCGCTCGACAGCGTCGAGATCGTGTCGCAAAACGGCGCAGCGAACGCGAGCCGAGCGCGACAGGTTTTCTCGGCACCGGCGCTCGTGTCTCCCTACGCGAACCCGGGCGTCGCACGTCGCGAGCTGGAGACGCACGCGCACCCGCTGTTCGCGCTGGAGAACCTGAGTCCGTACCCGACGGGCAGCTACGTGTTCCCCGAGCCGCGCGCGAGCCGCTTCCTGGCGCAGATACCCATGTCGAACGCGCGCATGGAGCTCGTGCCGCAGCGCAGCGGGATGGTGCTCGACCCTCTCAACCTCGCGTACGAGTTCCGCGCGATCGACACGAGCCGCTCGGGCGTGGACGCGGGCTTCTCGAGCGCGCTCACCAAGCAGGACGAGTACGCGCGCGGCAAGATGACCAACAAACCGTTTTCGCCGGGCGGCGACTCGCTCGTGGGTCTCGACAAGACTCTTGGGTCGCCTAGTAGCCAAGTGGCTGGCGCTGGTGGCTACGATGGCAGCGAAGCGGCGGCGGCGTTTAGCTCGCCAGAGGATCAGGCGCGCAACGCGCTCGTGCTGGGTGGCAGTCTGGATTTCGCCGACTATGTGCGTGCATTTTCCACTGGGAGGCTGGATGCTGTGAATGCTGTATCTTACAGCGTGTGGTGTCGCTGTGCGTAGGATCTGCTCGAGCGCCTCGTGCTCAGTGCGCCTGGACTGGACGGCTGCTTGACGGTGGACGACGTCCGCGAGCTTGAGAAACGAGCTCCACCAGTGGACGAGACGAGCGACGACACGGCGGACGAAGCAGCCAAGAGCAGCAGCATGGAGGTGGTTGGTGTGAACCCGAAGGAGCTACTCAAGCCGTATTTTCAGGTCGCAGCGGACCGAGAGCACGTCGAGGCGATCCGACGCATCGTCGCAGATGAGAAGGCGACGAACGCGATGGCGCAGGCGGACGACCAGAGCGGCACTCTCGCACTCGACGAGCTGCTCCACGACCTGGAGGACGACGACGATCTCGGCTTTTACGTTGAAGACGATGGCGATGAGCCGGGCGAGCTGGAGGACGCCGATGAGCAGGAAGAGAAAACGATTGAGGATGCTGCGAAGGCTCGCGAGGCTGGAGTTGGCGGAGTTCCAGAGGCTGACGACGGTGTCATTGGCGAGCCGGAAGCCGAGCTCGAGGCGATACTCGCGTCAGGCATGGACCTGTCCTCGAAAGCGTCGCGCTCACCGACTCCGACCGCTTCGGCGTCCGAGTGGGCGAGCATTGCGAGCGTCGACGTGCGCAACTTCCACGAAAAGGTTCCGGAGATGGCGATCAAGTACGACTTCGAGCTCGACACGTTCCAGAAGGAGTGCGTGATCCATTTGGAGCGCCACGAGTGCGTGTTCGTCGCGGCGCACACGTCGGCGGGCAAGACCGTGGTCGCCGAGTACGCGATCGCGATGTCGCAGAAGCACATGACGCGCACGATCTACACGTCGCCCATCAAGGCGCTGTCGAACCAGAAGTACCGCGACTTCCGCACAAAGTTCGGTCCGGAGAACGTCGGCTTGATCACGGGCGACGTAAGCATCAACCCGGAGGCGAGCTGTCTCGTGATGACGACCGAGATCCTGCGTTCGATGCTGTACCGAGGCGCGGACGTGATTCGCGACATCGAGTGGGTCATCTTCGATGAGATCCACTACATCAACGACAGCGAGCGCGGTGTCGTGTGGGAAGAAGTGATCATCATGCTCCCGGAGCACATTGGCATGGTTTTCCTCTCGGCGACGACGCCGAACCACCTGGAGTTCTCGGACTGGATCGGCCGCACGAAGAAGAAGAAGATCCACGTGATCTCGACGACGAAGCGTCCAGTGCCGCTGCAGCATTTTCTGTATGCGGGCAAGGAGCTCTTCAAGCTCTACGACGCGAGCCACGGGTACCTTCCAGGCGCGTACTCTGCGGCGAAGACGAAGCTCTTCCCGCCGTCCGACAAGCCCAAGGCGGGAGGTCGCGGTGGCGGAAGCTCAACGGGCGGCGGCAGTAGCAGTGGGGGCTCGCGCAACATGGGTCGCACGTCTGGAGGCGACCAGAGCGAGTGGACGAAGCTCGTCACCTCGCTCAAGGACAAGGCGCTGCTGCCAGTCGTCGTGTTTGCATTCAGCAAGAGACTGTGCGAGGAATCCGCAAACAAGTTGTCGAAGCTGGATCTGAGCACGCCGTCGGAGCGCTCGGAGATCCACCTGTTCCTGGAATCGAGCATCCAGCGACTCCAGGGCACGGATCGCGAGCTGCCGCAGGTGCTGACGATGAAGGAGATGCTCAAGCGCGGCATTGGCGTCCACCATGGTGGTTTACTCCCGATCATCAAGGAGATGGTCGAGATTCTGTTTGGACGCGGACTTGTGAAAGTGCTTTTCTCAACGGAGACGTTCGCGATGGGCGTGAACATGCCGGCGCGCACAGTCGTATTCAACGGTATCCGCAAGCACGACGGCAAGAGCTTCCGCGACCTCCTGCCTGGCGAGTACACTCAGATGGCCGGGCGAGCGGGTCGCCGTGGGCTCGACTCGGTCGGCACTGTTATCATCTCGTGCTGGAACGATGTGCCCGAGCCAACGTCGCTGCAGACGATGCTGGCGGGCAAAGCCACGTCGCTCTCGAGTCAGTTCCGTTTGACGTACAACATGATCCTGAACCTGCTGCGCGTCGAAGTGCTGACGGTGGAAGACATGATGAAGCGCTCGTTCTCCGAGTTCCAGACGCAAAAGGCGCTTGCGTCCAAGAACATCCCGCAGCTGATCATGCGCGGGAGGAAGCTGCTGAAGCAGCTCGATGTGGCGCTGCGCGAGGAGTACCCGGATCTCGAGTCGAGTGGCGAGTTGGCGCAGATCCAGGAGCTGTACCAGCTCAAGAAGCAGAAGCACGAGCTGGAGAAGAAGCTGACCAAGTGGATGCTCTCGAAGAACGCGAGTGCTGCCAAGAACGCGATCGCCCCGGGACGCGTCGTTGTGGTTAACGCGAAGGGCTTGCCGTCTGACATGCTCGCGCTGGTTGCCCGCACGAGCACGAATCCGCTGGCGTCTGCGTCGGAAGACTTGCTGCGACCCGCAAGCTCTTTCGGGTTGGAGGCAGCCTCGTCAGCGAACACAGGGCTATTCAAGTCCATCACTGTGCTCTTCCTGTGTGTGGACGACTACGTGCCGCCAGCGAAGGCGGCTGCGCAGCCGGAGAAGAAAGACGCGCGCTTCGGCGG
Source organism: Globisporangium nagaii (assembly GCA_023335995.1). Lineage (NCBI taxonomy): Eukaryota > Oomycota > Peronosporomycetes > Pythiales > Pythiaceae > Globisporangium > Globisporangium nagaii. Next base: position 8,853 of record JAADWH010000745.1, read on the forward strand.
CTTTCAGAGCAAATCGTCCTCGCTCGATTTCGGAGGTCGCCAACTGCGCAGCAAGAAGGACGCGCGCGACGAGCGCATGTTTGGCGCGCAGAGCGGCTCGAAAGGCACGAAAGAGGCGAAGGAGCTCGAGTCGAACACCGTCGAGACGCTGCTGGGCAAGAAGTACGCGGTGCTCGACATCCCCGAGACGTGCATCGAGATGGTGACCAACCTGGAGGCTGTGAGCGTGAACTTCAAGACTCTGGTGGCGTCGTCATCCAAGAAAGAGCTCGCGAGCAGCGTGGAGTTCCTCGTCCAGCTGGAGAAGGAGAACACGCAGAAGGCGCTCTTGTCGTACGTGGACGTCGTGAACGAGCTCAAGCTCAAGAACCTGGACGTCGTGACGATGTACAGCCACTGGGAGCAGCTCCACCACATGGTCGTGACCCACCCGTGCACGACTGGCGCGAGCGACTCGCTCTCTCGCGTGATGGGGAAAGTCGACAAGATGTCAAAGCTCAAGGACTACGTGACGCGGCTGACGCGCGAGCTCTCGAACGACTCGCTATCGCTCTTCCCGGACTTCCAGCAGCGTCTCAAAGTGCTGAAGCGGCTCGGGTACATCTCGGAGGACGGTGTGGTTCAGGTGAAGGGCCGCGTCGCGTGCGAGATCAACACGTGCGAGGAGATCGTGCTGACGGAGATGATCTTCGAGAACGTGCTGGCGAACCTCGAGCCTGAGGAGATCGTCGCCGTGCTCTCGGCGCTGATCTTCCAGGAGAAGACGCAATCCGAGCCAACGCTCACGCCGCGGCTCGAGGAAGCGCGCGAAGTGGTGAAGAGCATCGCTGAGTCGCTGGGTCTGATCCAGCTGGAGCAGCACCTGGACATCGATCCTGCCGTCTACTGCAAGGGCTCGCTCAACTTTGGTCTGATAGAGGTCGTGTACGAGTGGTCGCGCGGCATGCCGTTCAAGGAGCTGTGCCAACTCACAGACATCCAGGAGGGCTCCATCGTGCGCTGCATCACGCGCCTGGACGAGGTCTGCCGCGAAGTACGCAACGCCGCGCGCGTGATCGGCGACCCGCGGCTGTTCCGCAAGATGGAGGTCGCGTCCGAGTCCATCAAGCGCGACGTCGTCTTCGCCAGCAGCCTGTACCTGACGTAAGAAGTGCGAGGACAGACACTGGGTTCAACCGATGTCTTATTGGGTTTGGTCTAATCTAGTTTGCTATCTCGCCTTGCTCGTCGTCCACGCTTTATGTGTCGAAGCGCACGTGGCCGCCCATGTTGAGCAGCGCCTTCGGTTGCTCTTCTTTCTTCTTCGCTTGCTGCTGCTGTGCTGCTGCTGCTGCTGCCGACTGAGGGTACAGACTGAACACCTTTGGCACTACTGCGACTAGCGCCGCTGGAGTGCTGTGCTTCACGCGCTTCCCCTCTTTCCGAGCTGGATTCCTCACAATCGACTTCTTCGCTTTCGATGCCGCTGCGCTGGCGGTGTGTGTGGCTTTCGCTGAACCTGAGGCACTGCTGCTCTCCGCACCGCCTCCTGGGTTACTCTGGATCTGCTTGAGCGACTTGAGGCAGTTGGCGCGGTACTCCTGCACCATCGCGCGGCGGCGGTTGCTGATCGGGATCTCGTCAGCGTCCACGAGCGCTTGCAGCGTCGCCTCGAGCCGCACGAGGCGGTTCTTGCGTTTCACCGGCTGCTTCACCTTCTCCACGTGCTCCACCACGACGAAGAGGCTCGAGAGCAGCGACGACACGTCGTCGTACGCGAACTCGCGCGAGAGTGACAACGCGATGTCTTCCAGATGGCTGAGGCTCTGGTCGAACAGATCCATCGTGAACTGGTCGCGCAGCAGCTTGACGCCCTTTGCGCATCGCGTCAGCAAGACGCGGATCTTGTCGATCGGCAGCTTCTTCGCCTTCTCGTGAGCGAGAGCATGACGCTGGGATCTGGGTTTCTCAGGCACGTTGTGGCTGCTGCTGGGGACACTGGAGGTCGTGCTCGCGTCCGACAACTTCCGCTTCTTCTTGGCTCCCTTCTCGCCTTTCTTCTTCTTCCTGGCAGTTTTCGTGGCGGCGATGTCTTGCTCTGTCGCGGCCATGAGCTGCACCGATTCTCTGTTACGGTGGTTTCGTCACAACAGCGCACAGTCAGCATCGCAGTGCAAACCATAGAGGGCGGAGGTTCGTGTCCAAGATCGCAAAGACCCACTCGTAGAAGCTCGCGAACTCGGCGTTGTGCTTTGCCAGCTTCTTGAGCGCTTTCAGGAACCGCGCCAGCTGCTCTTCGTGCTCCGCCGCGAGCTCCAGCACCGCCGCTCGCAGCGCTCCCACTGCTCTGACGACGAACTTTTTCCACTCTCTCCGGGCTTTCTGCGTGTGCTTGCTGCCGTCCTTGTACTCCGCAGTCGTGTCTTCGGCAAGAGCGTTCCTGACGAACTCGCGCAGCAAGTCCACGGCGTCCGAGAGCCACGTGTCGCGACGGCGCTTGCTCACGATGTTCTGCACTTTGCTGAGCAGCTTTCGCTGGTCTGCGTGCCTGCCCTCCTCCTTCTCTGCTGCTTCCACTGTTTGTGCTTGCTGCTGCTCTTTCTTCACGGAACGTCCGCTGTCAGACGTCGTCAATGTGTCCTGTGTCAACAACAGCTTTTCGGATGAGCGACAAGCTCAGTCGCCATCACAAAGCCCTGCATTTGCCAGTAGACACGCACCGCGAATGGCTGCAGCAGCGCCGCCATCTGCTGCTGGAAGCCACGCTGCAGCGCGTGCAGCTCCGAGAGCAGCTGCGTCACGCGCTGCGTGCGGACGCCGGCGTCCTGCGCGGCTTCGAGCGACGCAATGGCGGCCGCGACCTGCTCGGCGTGCGTTATGGCCTCGCCGCACGCGCGCAGCTGCGTCTGCACATCCGCGAGCTCCTCGTGCAGCGCCTGCGAGCAGTACTTGGTGCGCACGGCGTCGCCGAGCCGCGTGAGGATCCACTTGAAGCCGCTGTCGCAGTCGCCTCCGTCGCCATCGGTCGCCATGTCTGCGTCCAATATTGGCTGCTGCAGGCGAGCCATTCTGAGTGACGTAGTCGTATTCCCCCTCGAAGTCGCTCAAAATCGATCGACTTCGAGAGGGCGTCGGGATGGATACACATTCTGGGCAAAGAACCTACTTTGCAACTTCCGATTCATCCGGAGCAGCAGAACTCCTGGTGCCTGTGCTCCCAGCCGCTCTTGGCGTCTTACATTTCGTTATTCATTACCCGCTCGAGCTCGTGAAACCTCTGGTCGTGGCTCTCGGCTTGGCTGGCTGCGAGCTGGTGCTCGCGGTGTGCGAACCTCGCAATGGCTACAAAGAGGAAGGCACGGAGGTCGTCCCGAAGCCGTCTCCAGAGGACATCCAGGTCGATACAAATCCATCCCTGCAACAGGGTGCAACATCTTCCATGTACATCGAAATGGCAGTGAGTTGATGAGGAGCTCTCTCGATCTCGTGCAAGTTCGCAAGCTGAGCCCAAACAGCATGGTAGTACGAGGTGATCGTCCACTTCGCAAAGTAGCACATTGCAAAAACAAAATTTTACGTGGGCGTGGCTGGCACCGTCACACGGATGCTCTTGCCCTGGAAGTGATAGCCGTCCATGCGCAGCGCCGTGCTCATGCTCTCGTAGGCAGCGAAGCGGATGATCGCCACGCCGACCGTGCTGCCGTCGTCCATCGTCGGCATGCGGATCGACGTGATGGCGCCGGCGCCGCTAAAGTACGCCTCCACGTCGCCCTGCAGCGCTCCCCACGGCAGGTCGTACACGTGAACCTCAAACACGCCGGCTGCCTGCTGCAGCTGTTGTTGCTGTTGCTGGGCATTTGCCTGCGCGACGGCTGCTGTGTTTTCCATTTTCACGATCACGTCCACGGCGTTGTGCTCGACCTTGGGCTTCTTGTGGCGCGGCGACTCAGCGTCCGACAACACCGTCGACGTCCTGCTACTGAAATGCTGCGGATCCGCCACGCGGGCACCAAGCGGCGCTACAGATGCCTGCTGCTGGTGAGCGTAGCTGTGCTGTTGCTGTGGCGCTAACGCCGAGCGCTTGCTCGCGAGCAACTCGCGCGCAGATCTGCAGTCATAAAAAAAAAAAAGCATGTCCGAATGAGAACTCCACACGCTTCGCGCATATGGCTCGAGGTTGGACGACCAGTCTGCGCGACGCACCGAATGTACTCGTCAATGTCGTCGTGCGCTCCGACGAGGTCGCCGAGCATGACCGAGAGCTGCGAGAGCAAGGCGTCCGTGGTCACAGCGCTGAGCAGCACGGCGGAGATAAAGTGGTCGAGCACGAGCACGAGGTCCTTGCGCTGCTTCTTCGCCGGCGTATAGCTCTTCAGGTGCGCGCTGATCGCCGCGACGTCGTCGATGGTCTGTGGGATCCAGTCGCTCTGCTTGCGCGTGAGGCGGTGCTGGATCATGCCCAGCAGCCGCGAGACCTCCTGCTCCTGCGGACTCGCGTGCTGGTCTCTGGCGCTGCTGCTGGCCGTGCTGTCTGCGCGCGCGCGACTCCGCTTGGTGCTCGCGCACGCCTGCGCTTCCTCTGCTTTCCGCGCCACATCCGCAGCTTGCACCTGTCGAAGACAAGACGGTGTGCAGCATGAGCAAGATGCGCACGCAAATGCAGCCAATGGCAGCAGAGAAATGCACAAGCACACACACACCTTCCTCTGCTCCCGGATGAACGCGTCCAGGTCGTCGTTGAACTTGCTGTAGCTGCTCTGGATGGCGGCGAACGTCGGCGCGTTGTCTGTGAGCGGCACGTTGAGCTTGAGGATGGCGTCCTGCACCTCGAGCGCCTTCTCGACGCTCGCGAGGCACACCTGCATCTTCTCCTTCAGGCTCTTCAGCTCGTCCTCGATGGCCGACGAGCAGTAGTCGCGCAGCGCATCGCTGCCCACGCGCGCGAGGATGCGCTCGAAGCCGCTCATGCTCGTGTGTGAGAGAAACTGTGCCGTTTGGCTCGGAATCAAACCAACCGTTCGATGGAGGCGATTTGCCCTTGGCTTGCGAGATTGATTTTGTGGTGTCGTAACTCAGTAAACCAGGCATATTCTGAGAACTCACATGCAAGTGTCAAGATGGTGACTAAATCAGTGCTTTGATATCCATCTTAAACGAGTACAAAAAGAAAACGCAGCTCAAAGTTCTCACAAGCCACATACAAAGCCGAAGCTCTCTCTATCTCTCGAGGCTCCGCTACCCACACCTATGTTCGGCTGGCTGTGTCCCGTCGAGAAGATCGTCAAGGGTCAGCTCGTGCTCATCTCGGGCGGCGCGCAAGGACTCGGACGCTCCATCGCACTCAAGCTCGCCGCTCTCGGCTCGATCGTCGTGGTCTGGGATGTCTTCGAGGATGCTGGCGTGCAGCTTATCCACGAGATCGAGTCACGTGGTGGCGAGGCGCACTCCTACCGCGTGGACGTCACGGACCGCACACGCGTGTACGAGCTCGGCGCGGCGCTCGTCAAGCGATTCGGCGAGGTGGACATCCTCGTGAACAACGCCGGCATCCTCGGCGGCAGGCGCGACGGAGGCGATGCGCGGCCACAAGCAGATGCGCGACCACGACTTGATCCAAGTCACGCCGAGCCACTGATACGAACACTAACATGCACGGCAGTCGCTGTGCGTCCACTTCAAAGCGACTGCGCGTCTGTGTCCGAACAAGTAGGTCGACTTCGACGTCCACGACGAGTTTCACATTTATCCGCGTGTAGCTTCGTTTGCATCCATGAAAAAGTGCATGTCTCTATTCTCAGCACACGAACAAGTCGTCCTGGTCTGCGCTTTGCTCTTCTCACTTCGCTCGTCGAGCACTCGATTTCAACACCTGCGCTCGCGACGACGATGACCTCCGTGGCGCCAGCCTCGACACGAAGCCTCGCCAGCTTGCTCCGCGACCTCAGCCGTGACTCCGAGCAACCCCGACGATGGTACAACCGACTCACGCAGCCAGTTCGGTCGCGTCTCTCCTGGATGTGGACTGCGTGGCGGAAGCTCCAGCTCAGTCACCAGGGCAAATACTCCATCGAGCGGCTCATGGCGATCGAAGACTACTACCGCAACACCTCGGTGCTCCGCATGCTGCTCGTCTGCGTGGCGACGCCTCTGCCGGCGCTGATCCTAGTGATCTTGATCGAGTTCATCCCGCTC
>JAADWH010000746.1:0-15022 GCA_023335995.1 Globisporangium nagaii
TATGTGTGTGCGTGTAGAACCTGCTGTACACGCTGTACTCGGTGCCGAATGTGCTGCTGCCGTTCTTCGGCGGCGTGTTCGTCGATCGCTTCGGTGCGCGGCTCATGCTGCTCACGTTCTCGATGGCGATCCTCGCGGGGCAGATCATCTTCGCGATTGGCAGCTCGACGTCCAACTTCAACCTCATGCTCGTCGGCCGCGTCGTCTTCGGCTTTGGCGGCGAGAGCCTCGGTGTCGCGCAGGGCACGCTCGTCGCCTCCTGGTTCAAGAACAGCGAGCTGGGTGCGTTTATTGCCTCGCGTCGGCTTAGTTGATAGATGTGTTGTGCGTAATCCGCACAGTCTGTTAACTGTGCGCCTCCCTCTTTCATGTTACAGCCCTCGCGCTTGGCATCAATCTGAGTGTGGCTCGACTGGGCAGCGTCATCAACAACGAACTAAGCCCCGCGATCGCAAGCGCGTCGAGTGTGTCCGCGGCGCTCTGGGTCGGCGTGCTGATGTGCATCATGTCGTCGCTCGCTGTGCTCGTGGTAATCCCCATCGACAGACGCGCTGAGCGAGCTGCGCAGTCGCACCGCAAGGGCGGCAGCAAGAACAGCAGCAGCGCTGCAGCGCAGAGCATCAGCTTCAGCGACGTCCGCCACTTCCGCCCGGCGTTCTGGCTGCTCGCGCTCAGCTGCGTCGTCGTGTACGGCTGTGTGATCCCGTTTAACAATGTCGCGAGCAGCTTGCTGATGGAACGCGACTTCTTCAAGGAGCCGCCAGTCCTATGCGCGCGTTGCGGCGAGGGCTTCTACAATGACGACTTCGTGTGCGAGAAGCTCGCGCCAGCGTGTCCGCCCGTGCCTCCGTACTCGTGGCCGCTCCCGCTGCTGTCAGCAGACTGCACGATCAAGAAGCCAGAGGACCAGTTCAGCTGCAACACGACGGCGCCGCTGATCGAAGAGAGCAAGATCAATTGCGACGACGACGCGTGGAAGTACGGGCCGCTCACAAAGATCTACTGCGCCAAGAAAGCGGATGCCGCCGTGAAAGCGGCGACGCCGATGAGCATCCCGTACATCATCTCGGCGGTGATTTCGCCGTTCCTCGGCTTCATGGTCGACCGCATCGGGCTGCGTGCGGTCTTGGCGCTCGTCGCGCCAGTGTCGCTCACGCTCGTGCACGTGATGCTCGGGCTCACGAACGTGAATCTGTACATCCCGCTGGTGTTGCAAGGCGTGTCGTATAGCGTCTTTGCTGCTGCGCTGTGGCCGTCAGTCCCATGTACGTTTTTGTTTTTCTGAAATGGTTGGAGGGTATGGATTCGGTTCTGACCCGACTGCTTTCGTTGTGCAGACGTCGTCGAGCCAAAGCACGTCGGAAGTGCGTACGGAGCGATCACGTCGATTCAGGTACGCTTCTCGTCTCCTTCTGTTGGACTGAGATGCAGCGCAGTGAAGAGCTGACTCTATACCCATTCGTATCCATCGCCAGAACATTGGGCTCGCGCTGTTCCCGCTGGCGGTCGCCGAGGAGTACAACCACGAGGGCAAGTACATCCCGGGCGTCGAGATGCTCTTTGTGACGTTCGGCATCCTCGGCAGCGTCGTCGGTGTGCTGCTCAACGTGCTCGACTACCAGAACGGCTCGGTGCTCAACCGCTCGCACCAGTCCACGAAAACGACGCTGCCGCTGGACGACGACACCACGGACACTGAGTCGCTGCTCGCCTCCGAGTACTAGCTAGCTGCTCGTGCATTCTGCACAGCACGTGGTGCGTGCATACCTCCCGTGGGAATCTTGCGCGCGTACTGGTGGGAGTTGTATCGCAACAGTGGAGAGTTGGCTTTGCCAATCAATCATCCGTGGTCCCCCTCTTCCCCCTCTGCTTCGTTACTGCCTCCGATCCAATGGGTTCACTCGCCCTCGTCGTCGCGAGAGTTCAGCACCAACGCGCCGCATGATCACCGAGAGCGGCAGTCGTCGCTTTCCAGATCTCGCGGCTACGAGGAGCGAGCAGTTCCGCGGACCAGCCCCAACCAAGCCCTCGACTGGTTGGCTGCGTACAATTGGCGTAGCCACATGCTGCGCGAGCGGCTGGACGCTGCTCAGGCGTCGACGCACGCCGCTGCTCTCGGCACGCTCGGCAGGTCTCTCCCAGCCGAATCGCAAAAAAGACCTGCGAGCTGCGAGCCAGTGAACAGCGAGCCGGCGAGCCGAGCTCGAGCCTTTTCTCGCTCTCTACCAGAAAATGACTCCCGCGAAGTCAGCCGCTGACGGAAATGTCGGGGATCATAAGATCCGGCTTTTTCGAGCCAATTCGTGAATGGACAGAGGTGCACACACTCATTTGCTCGGCGGACAGCCTGTCGCAAATCGAGACAATAGAGCGTCGTGCACGAGCTGCTCGTGTGTGCTTCCCCTCCCCATGCACACGAGCGCATAGTCCACTCGACGGACGCACTGCACTCGAGATCAAGTCCAAAACATGACACTTCTACCTCCAGACCGTTCGTTATTCCAGCCGAGAGACACCGAGCGCGAGTTTCCTCTTGGCAACATCCGCACGAGCGAGCGTTGGTGGACAATCCGCCACGCACTCATGTGAACCTACACTGTACTGTTCGTCAACGTCGCGACAACAAACATGCTGGATACAGAGACAGCGAAGTGCATTGTGTTACATACGCTTCGGATCGAGCATTTGAGCGCGCTCCTCGACTGTCTTTGACGGCAGATCCGGCGGTGTGCGCTCATGAAGTGGCTCACTTGAAAAGTTGTTGCCGAGTTGTGCTAGGGAGGTACACTCGAGGTATGCAGCGCAGTCGGGCGTTGGTAACATGGCGGACCTTCCGCTTCCGAGCCGCGAGCTGAAATGCCACGACCGAGTCGTCGTCCTCTGCGTTCATCGCATCAAATGCGGTCAACGCGACCAAGCATTGCAGTTCCCACTGAAACGTGTGACATCTGAAAGGGGCAGCCGATCTTGTTGTGTGTGTTTTGTGCGTAAAGTGGCACTTTAGAGTGCCATTTATTGGGACTCCCCAGGAGTCGAGCCGCGCGGTACGCAAGGCAAGGCGCTCAAAAAGAAGGCGAGCCTGCGCGGGCTCGGGCTCGCACCGTCCTTACAACGGCGGCGCCATACAAAGTCAGTCGGTCTGTCAGTCGCTCGCTCACTTAGTCGCCCGCCCCACAAGCGGAAAAGAGAGAAAGAAAAGCAAGCAGCGGCGGCGGCGTTCCTCCCTCCTCGTCCTCCTGTGCTCCCCGTCGTCGTCTCCCTGCCTTCCTGTCTCTGCCGACCGCATCGCCAGACAGACACGCAGATCGCAGCAGCAGCAGCCAGAGAGCGAGCGAGCGAGACGCGCAGTGTCACCCCACCCCCCTCGCGCTCAAGAGCTGTCGACAGAAAAGCGAGATGGACGCGTACGAGCAGGTGAAAGTGATCGGCAAGGGCTCGTTCGGCGTGGTGACGCAGATCGTGCGCAAGGCCGACGGCAAGGTGCGTTCGGATGACGAGACGTGGATGTTACTTCATCCCTCGAGACTCGCGCGTGCGTTTGTGTGTGCTGTGTGAGAGACGAAGGGAGCGAGATGGCTTCCTACCATCTCTCTCTCGCCCTCTCTCTCACTCCATCGCTCGATGGAATGGCTGCAGCTGCTGGTTGTATATGCGTGCTAACGATGTATGGACGGCGTGCTGCGCAGGCGCTCGTGTGGAAAGAGGTGAACTATGGGCAGATGAGCGAGAAGGAGAAGCAGCTGATCGTGAGCGAGGTGAACATCCTGCGCGAGCTGCGCCACCCGCACATCGTGCGCTACCTCGACCGCGTGATCGACAAACAAGCGACGAAGATCTACATCGTCATGGAGTACTGCGAGGGCGGCGACCTGAGTCAGTACATCAAGCGCAAGAAGCGCGAAGGGTGAGTGAGCGCTTGCGTCCTGTCTGTCTCTGCGAGCGTCTGGTTGTGTTGTATGGGGAGAGGGTGGAGAAAAGAACTTGGCACTGAACACTCTGCCATTTCCTGTTGTGTCGTGCATGAGCAGGTCGTACATTGAGGAAGGCTTCATCTGGCACATTTTCACACACATCTTCCTGGCGCTGAAGGAATGCCACCGCCACCGCGAGGGCAACGTCATTCGCCCGATTTTGCATCGCGACATCAAGCCGGGCAACATCTTTCTCGACTCGAACGTATGGGCATCACGACATAGCTGTTTTGGTGTTTCAGCTGTTGTCGGTCTCACACTTGTGCTGACTGCTGTGTGTGTTGTGTGTGAATGCCATTAGAACAACGCCAAGCTGGGCGACTTTGGGCTCGCGAAGGAGCTGAGCAGTGAGTCGCGCTTCGCGCAGACGAACGTGGGCACGCCGTACTACATGAGTCCCGAGATGGTGAACGAGATGACGTACGACGAGCGCTCGGACATCTGGGCGCTCGGCTGTCTGCTCTACGAGATGGCCACGCTGGCGCCGCCGTTCGACGCGACGAACCAGCTCGCGCTCGCGAAGAAGATCAACGCGGGCAAGTTCACGCGCATCCCGGCGCAGTACTCGGAGGGGCTCTTTCAGGTCATCCGGTGGATGCTGCACCGCCAGCGCTCGCGACGACCTCGCATCGAGGACCTCGAGCGCGTGCCGCAGCTGCAGCAGCGACTGCGCGCGTACGCGGCAGCGAACGCTCCGTCGCCAGAGCAGCAGCTGCAGAACACGTACAGCCAGAAGATGAAGGAGCTGCTAGCGATCGAGGAGGACCTGCGTCGCCAAGAAGCCGCGCTCATCGCTCGCGAGAAGAAGCTCAAAGGTATGTGGAAGTGGATTCTTTTCGGCTGACGAGGACGTGTCGCATCGCGCCATGCTCATTACCTTGCGTGTCTGTGTGTGCTGCACAGAGCTTGAGATGGACTACGTTCGCCGCGAGAGTGAGCTGAAGAAGCGTGAGCAAATGTACGTAAGAGACTCGTAGAAGCAGAGTGAGTAGCGACTGTGTGTTCTCTGAGCTCAGGAACAGAGTGCACTGACGCGTGTGCATGTGTTTTTAAACAACCAACAACGAAATATATACTCACAGGGTCGAGATGATGAGCCGAAAAGTCTCGTACAACAGTGGCAAGGTACTTTCCCCGACCACCTCGGACGGCTCGAACTCTAGCGCAGACAACAACTACGGCAGCAACACCAATGGGTCGCTGAGTCCGCGCAAGAGGTCACCGGATCTCAACAACAACAACAACTCGGGCAGTCCTGGACGCAGAGGAGGCATGCACAGTCTCGCGGAGTACCACCAGGACTTCCAGCTCAAGATCCCTCAGCAGCAGCAGCAGCAGCAGCAGCAACAGCAGCTCCAGCTAGAGGAGCAGCCTGTGGCGTCGAGCCCGAATCCAGCAGGCACGCCCGCTCGACCGCGTCCGTATCTCCATAGCAACAGTGACTCGGCGCTGAGCCAAAGCGGAGGGTACTCGAAGTCCGCCAGCGGCAGCGCAGGGTACTTTGCAGGCGGCGAGAGCGGGAGTCTCCCGTCCGGATCGCTGTCTCGCCCGCGCGACACCCCCGAGCAGGTGGCGAGTCTCGTAAGTGTGGCGGCTGTCCGACTGGAGATGTGGAGCTGTCTTTGGTGGTGGCTGACAGTGTTATTGTTGCTGTGCTTGTCAGAGGAAGGGCTTGTGGAAGAAAAACTAGGGCAGCGTGTCGAGAGAGAGAGAGAGTTCGTCGCTCAGGTCTTCACAGCTGCAGCGAGGGCGGGCGAGATCGACGGTGCCAGGCAAGGAGCAGTAGTGTCTCTACTTTTAATTTTGTTTTACGTTTTGCGAGATCGCCGGTTCCCGATCGAGCAAAGTGAGCGCGTTGAGTAACTGAAGGCGATCGCACGCTGTGCCCTGCTTGGAGGGAGAACGGGGGACGCTGCGACCGAGCTTGAGAGCGCGTACGCGTGTGCACAAGAGAGAGAGAGAGAGAGAGAGCAAGCAACGAGATTAGAGAAGGCTCGACACCAACCAGCAGCCGAGAAACAGAAAGCAACCAACAGAAAAAAAGAAGGAAAATAGCAGAGTACTTTAAATGAGCGAGAGCGCCACTCTAGATATCCGTGACAATCAACAAAGCTGAATGTGTTCATGATGCGCTTGGCGTCGCTCTCTGTGGTTAGATAACCTGGCGGTGAGCGGCCTCGTCGGCTCTCGCTAGTCCTTGGAGTCGGACTGGTCCTTGTTGTCCACGCGGATCTGCAGCAGCCCTTCCACGCGCGTGCGGCAGATCGGACACGTGCTTGAGCTCTTGCGCAGCATCTCGGCGCACTCGCCGCACAAACACATGTGGCGGCAGGGCAGCACGGTCGTGTTGCGCGGCTCGCACATGCAGATGATGCACTCGGCGCCGTCGGGCATCTCGATCTCGTCCGTCGCGCCGCCGCCGCCCACGCCACTTTTCTCGCCCGAGGCGTTCTCGCCATGGCTCCCAGCGTCGTTCTTCGGCGCCGCGGCAAGTGAGCCGTCGATGCCGTAGATCTCCTGCAGCTCGTACGTGAGCCCGTCCACCTGGATCTTCTGCTTGAGCATCTTGATCTGCCACGCGCCTGTGCCGTTCGATTGCCTCGCGAATGTGCAGAATGTCGACTGCGACTGTGGTGAGGACGACGAGCCGCTCTTGCTGTCGTCGTTGCTGCTTGGCTCGACCGCTTCGAGCACGATGATGAGCGGGAACTTGAGCGAGCCTTCCTCGTACACGAGCTCGGACTCATGGAAGCGGCTCAGATCGAACAAGAGCTCATCCTCCACGCTGTTCACAGCCGCAGCGTCGGTTGCTGGAGACGACGACGCGGCGCTCTCGAGACTGAACTTCTGCGATAACCCCTCGGGATACTCGAAGGACAGCGGCGAGGAAGCGCCGTCCTTGTGCTGCCGCGAGTAGCGCGAGCAGCCCGTGTCGTCGTCGATCTCCTCGAGCGCCACGAGGTACACGGTGACGCGGCAGGGCTTGGTCGCGTCGAACTGGAACTCGAGGCTCATCAGCCCCGGCGCGCTCGCTTCGGCTGCTGAGGACGACGAAGCCGAGCGCACGAGCTTGAGCGAGCTCTTCTTGAGGTTCACGTGGTTCTTCACCGTACTCGTCTGCTGCATCTCCGGCACGTCCTTCGGCGCCATCGACTGGTTTGACATAAAGCCCATGTCCGGTCGCCCGCGACTCAGATACAGCGCCTGCAGCTGCGCGGGCGTGTAGTTGGCGCGGTTCACGGCGCCAGCGGGGTGCGAGCCCAGCGGCTCGCCGTAGAGCGCGCCGTTCGGGTTCGGACGTCGCGAGCCGTGGCGCCCCTGCTGCACGCTGCCAGTGTGTCCCATACTGCCGTGCGAGTGTGAGCACGTGGGCGAGCTGCTGTATGGCTGTGTGAGCGTGCGTGGATGGCGCTCGACGGGATGCACGAAGAGCTCCGCTGGTGATAACCTGGAAGCGCTATTTATTCTGTCGATGATGAGCAAAAAGCGAGCCAAAGCGAAGCAGGAAATAAACAGGATCGACCCAAATAGTGACCCCATCATGTACCCATTCCGGAGATTGATTGCCTGAGACGCATCTGCAGACTCGATGTGGGATTTCGCATGACACCTCCTTCACGAGGCTCGTTGTCGCTATATTACTCTCTCTCACTCTCTCTCTCTCTCTCTCACTACGCGTTCACATCCACAACCATATACACCTCTTCATCCCTTTTTGGTTTACCGCTGATGGCGCCGCACTTGGAGCGCGACCTGGAGCTGCAGCCTCCCGAGCAGCTTGCCGCCGACCGTGAGCGAGATGGACGTGTCGCTCTTCCTGCCGCTCGCGTCGACACAGAACGTGCCCTGGCCCAGGATCTGCTCGGACGCCGCTGGAACCGTCGTCAGGATCATCGAGCGCGCTGAGCCCATCTCGCCAGCACCGTTTCCACCCGCAGCTCCGTTCGATGCACCGCCGCCACCGGAGCCCTCGGATGGCACGAACGGCGACCCGAGTATCGCGGTCGAAGAGGACGTGCGCGACATGCCGCGCGACCTCGACTGCGCGCGGATGAGCAGCGCCACGTGCTTCTTGCCGCTCGGCTGCGCCATCGTGTTGTAGCGCAAGCCGCCCTCGACAAAGTTGTTCCACTTGATCGTGTGGAAGTTGGACGTCGGCGTCACCGTCGACGCAAACGAGTCCACGCTATTCGCCGAGCCGATCTTCGCGCCATTGCCTTTGCCGCCGCTGTCCATCCACGTCAAGTGCTCGGCCACTTCGTGGAGCTTGCGCTGCTGTGAGAAGACGTCCTCGCATGGGATCGGGAACAGAAAGCCAAACTCAATGTCCTCGACGCGATCAAAGAGCGTCGAGCCCGGCTGGCAGTCGATCGCGTCCATCCAGTGGATTGACCGGAAGTCGATCTTCAGCCGCATCTCGCATGTGCCCGGGACGTCCTTCATTCTGCCAGCAGCCACAGCACTCGTCGTCGCCGAGTTGAGGATGTTGAGGTGGCCGCCACCAGAGTTCGTCCAGAGCGACTCGTCCGGTTGCAGCGAGTACGGCGACGCAGGACTCATGATCGACTGCTGGGACGACGACGAAGACAGCCTCTGGTCCAGCACGGGCTCGTTGAGTGTGACCTGGAAGATGCCGAACACGGGCTTGTGGTCCGACGTCGTCACACTCTCGCACGAGCTGTACGAGATGCACTCGACCATGTCCTGCGAGCCCGGCAGCGACGAGTGGAGCACGCGGTCTGTGTACGATGGGATGCGGTGGCCGCCTTTGCTCGTGATGAGCGTGAAGTTCTTGAGGAACGAGTCGGGGTCGCCGCATTCGAGCTGCTCGCCTCGGATACGCCGGAATGTCGGGTAAAAGTTGATCGTCGGCTCCTCAAAGCCATAGAAGAGCTGCTTGCTGTTGAGCAACGCGCGGAGCTCGTCGTGGTCCTCGACTAGCGATGATAGCGTTGTCGTCGGCATCACACTCCGCTGCTCGAGCTTCGGTGTCACGCACTGCTGGAAATCGTAGCTGCTCATCGGCGAGTCAGCGCTCGCTTCGTCACCCGAGATCACCGACGGCGGCGACGACGGCAGCGGGATCACCACTTCGTCGCTGGTTACAGACTGTCGTGAGGATGATGCCGAGGACTCTGCTGCAGCTGCAGCCGCGGCGTTGCTGACGCCAACCTGCGTGAACAACTCGAGCATCTCCTGCGGATTTGCGGCTCGGCGCGTCATGCGGTAGTTGAAATCGCCTAGGATGAAACTGTGGTGGTGCAGTAGCGGGAACCCGAAGCCGTAGTCCTCGTCGTCCAGGTAAAGCTGCTGCAGGATCTGCATCGCGTCCTGGTTGCGCCGCTCGAACTTGGACGGCGTCTTCTTGGACTCACGCGACTTCTTGCGCTTCGGAAGTCGGTGACTGGACGAGTCGGACGCCAAGTGGCACGTCGCGAACGCAAACGACGTGTTTTCATAGCGGAACGACATGCCCACGGCTCCCTTGTTGGACGCGCGGCCGAACACCAGCAGCGACTTGCCGCGGAACACTTCCTGTGCGCTCTTGTTCGAGCTTTGGCGGTACGGCATCTGGAAGCGGCCCTCGAGCACCGCGTTCTCGCGCACAAACACTGTGATCGCGATGTAGCCGTGGTAGCCCAGTGCTGTCGCGCGCTTGCCGATCTCGCGGGAGTAGTACACGAACTTGCACTGCGAGCCGACGACGAGGTGGTGGTGGATCTTGGTCTGCAGATCCGCGAGATCCATGCATTCCTGCACACCAATGACGTAGATCTGGTACCCGAGCGGGATCCAGTTCGCCTGTTTGCATCCATTCAGCGAGGATACAGAGATGCTCTTGCGTTAGGCAAAAGTTCACAGATCGCCAGACACGGTACATAGAGAAGCTGTTTTATACGCACCAGCTCTTTCTCGTTCACATTCGCCTCGCCCATGTTGAACGTTGACACGAACAGCGGGAGCTTCTTTGGTCTTGTCAGTGTTCTCTTCGTGTGCTTCTGCTTGAAGAGCTGCTTCTCGTAGCTCGCCTTGCGGTTTGTCGCCGTGAACGGGTCGTCATAGCCTCTGGACGACGACGAGTGCTTGCGCTGCGAGTCGAACTGGGAGTTGAGAGAGTTGAGGATCGACGAGCGCATGAGGATGTCGTCGGCGCCGGTGGAAAAGAACAGCTGCTGCTGCCGCGTTGAGCCGGTGTTCAACACTGTGCTGCTGCCCGTAGTCGCCACGTCAGTGGACGTCATCATCGTGAGCTCCAGGTCGTCGCCGAAGAGCACCTGGTTGCCGCCGCGCTTCTTGAAGAAATCGTCGAGGCTCTCGGTCGGCGACGAGACGCTGTCGGCTGGGAATGTGCGGCCGCGTGGCAGCTGCTCGTCGTCGTCGCGCTCGAATGCCTGCCGCCGGCAGAGTCCGCCGTACACGATCGAGTTCGAGAGCCCGTCGAGGTCCTGGATGATCTGCGCGATCAGCCCCAGCTCGAAGCTGTGCATGTTGAACACTTCCAAAACTGACAAGGACAGTGTTGTGTGAGTAACCAGCAGACAGCTTTTCAGCACGCAAGCACGAACTGTTTACTTGCAGTGCGCGAGTCATAAACGCACGAAAACTTACTCCGGTAGATCATCATTGGCGCGCGGTGCACGATGAACACGACGATGTAGAGCAGATTCTTGCGGCGAATGAGCATCGACGACGTGTCAGCCTCGACCGTGTCATGCCTGCACGCACGCACACATCGAACAATGATTATATAAATGTCAGCCAACAACCAGAAGAATCATGCCCAGCAAATAGTCCACAAACCGTACCAGGCGACGCGGCGCTTCATATTGAAGTGGATGAGCGCGTGGAGCACGATGATGTAGACGACCATGACGGCGTAGAAGGCGTAGAAGTGCAGGAGGATGAAGCGGTCCTCCTTGAGCCAGCAGTAGAACGTCGCGTCGCCGTAGCGGTGCGTCGCCACGTGGTAGGCGACGAACGCGAGGCTCGGCGCGAGCGAGATCGCGAGGAAGAGCGAGAAGCGCGACTGGCGCTTGGCATCGCTCTCGCCGCCGACGATCCAGCGGTAGAGGTAGAAAGCCATGCAGCAGACCCAGAGGCAGCTGCCGAGCCCCGTGGCGTGCAGCACCGCAGCCTGCACGTTGCACAGCACCGGGTCGTTCACGACTGCGCGGCCGACGATGCGCGCGAGGATCGTCGCGAGGTCGAAGAGGGAGAGCACGAGCACGAGCTTGGCAGTGAAGTCCATCTGCGTGGGTCGCCGCCGCCGCCCGCGCGCGAACCAGTGCTGCCAGCTGAAGTGTAGGATCACGTACGAGATGCCAATGAGCGAGAGTGAGCTCGAGAGGTAGATCGCGAGCTGGATCGACCGCTCCTGGCTCGACGAGAGTACGAACGACGCCAGGTGGTGCTGCTTGCCGTCGCCGTCGTCCGCATCGCGCATCGCGCTCGGCATGTGTGTGTGTGTGTGTGTGAGTGTGGTGAGAGGACGGATCGATACGCGCGCTTGCTGGCTGCGTGGTCAGGCGTGCTGACTGCGGCGGTACGCGGCGCGAGCGTTGTGCTGTGGGCGTGCACGCGGCGGCGGCGATTCAATCAGCGCACCTTGCGCGAGGCTTGCTGGCGCTGCTCGCTCGCTCGCTCGCTGGTGCTGGATCCGTTGCGTGTTGTTGTTGTTGTTGTTCTCCCTACACACAACAACCGATTGACCGATTCCTTCCAGCGTTCGTTCGATATCTCTCCGCTTGTGTCTTGCGCCGTGCGTCTTGGGTCTTGTGACTTGTGTCGTGAGCGCGCGAGAGCGTGACGCAGGAGGTAGACGGATATAAATACTCGCCAGCAGCTGGGTGGAAAATAGAAGAAGCCGCGCCGCGCGTTCCTGCCGTCTGTCTTTCCGCTCGCGCTTCTCGCTGTCTCCTTTGTCAGCGGACTGCTCTCTCGCGAGGTGGCTCTGGCTGTGTGTGTGTGTGTGAGTGAGTGGCGCTTGGCTCGCTGTGCGCCTTGATGGCAGTCGCTGTCACTCGCGTGGCACACTCGAGCTCTGTTAACACGGAGCGACGACGAGAATGAGAGCCGACGGCGATGAGGTCACACGCTTGTAGAGCTGCCTGTCGTGCGCCGCAAAGCAGCTTACCACTGCCGTCGCCACGACCGCTGACACGGAGCCGACAAGCGGTTGGCACTCGGAGCTCTATGCAGGCGCACGCGCACTGGCGCGTTCTTCCATTCTTCCCCGAAGCGCTTCAGACTTCTGCTGGCGTCACGCTTTCCTCCACTGAACGCATTCCGCGCTGACCAGACGCGCGCCCATTGGCCGGAAAGTGTGGTTTGAGCACATTTCATCCAATCAGAGGCGGTATCGCAAAGCAGCAAAAACTGGTCAACTCGTTGCAGACACTTTTTTGCTGGCTGCCAGCGCGATTGTTTACGAATTGCAGCGAGCGAGTCATCATCTCGGCGTGACTGGATGGATACACTCTCAGCAGCGCTGGTTGCTCTTGTGCTGGTTGCATGGCCAGCGACGGCGAAATCGGCTCCGACAGTTTTAGCTCGTAACGCTGTGCGTGTGCATGCGTGCGTGTCAGCGCGAGTGGCACCAGCAGCGCTGCTAACGAGCACCCGGAGCAGCTCGAAGCCTCCTCCCGGAGAGCTGCCCGCTGTCTGCTTGACTGCAAGCATGGACGCGCGCATGGCTGTGTAGTTTGTGGACATGCGCGCGCGCATTACTCACTCGAAGGAGCTTTCCGCCCTCCGTTGTGTTGCCGATGGAAGTCGCCGCCAGCTTCTTCTAACATTCGATGTGCGTTCCCATTCGCAAGCCATCGGCAAGTCTACGCGGCTGGACTCTTGCGGGCAGCTGAGCGATCGGATCCGCTTGCGTTCTTGGGGCTGTCGTTGGTCAAGGCAGGCGGGCAGACAGTCACACGAGTCTTGGCTGACACATCTCAAGGATGGCAAGATCGTGGACTTGTGGACGCGAGGACAGCGACACCACACAAAAAGCTGCATGAGGCGGGAGACAAGAGCGATCTATCGGTCCAGTGACGCGGAAGCATTTCAGCTGCAGCTCTCCAATCCTTTTTCTATTCCTTTACGAGAAAGGAGCGCAAGAGCATCCATCTGCATGGGTGCGTCTGCTGAAATCTTCGTGGCGGAACGATGGCAGCTCGAGTGGTTTCGTGACGTTGACAAGGAACTCCGATCTGCACACTCACGCCTGTGGTCTAGTTGAGCGTGTGAGCGACTTATTTTGGCTGTGGCTGGCTCAGTGCGTTGCTCTCGAGCCTTTAACTTCTCAGGATGAGAAGCCACTCCAGAGCGACCTCCCATTTCCACACAAGTGGCGATGTCCTACCGAGTCCGAGCGGAGAAGTCAGAGGCAGCAAATCTCATCCAGTTCTCTCTCTCTCTCTCTCTCTCTCTCTCTCTGCATCGCGAAGCCGAAAGCGCTCGATGACGGCATTATTCACTCGCATAGCGAAGCCCGACTCTTTGTGCCGAGCATTCGCTTGGCTCGAGAGCTCATGTCGAAATCGTTGCGGAGCAGCATGGCGAGCCTGCAAAGTAGACGAGTTGACGACAGCCTCAAAGCAACTCGTCGATCTGCATGCCGTGCTCGCTGCGGCAGCTCGCAATACATGGACGCAGACAGATAGGTGGGATCTCTCGTGTCTCTTATTTACTTTTGCTGTGTACGATCTCGGATGCTGTCTTCATGAGCGTGCTGCTTCGCTCTGCATTACCTGCACCAGCTGCGCGTCCTGCCTGTGTGCGTGCGCACATGCCTCGCTCAGTCGAGCACAAAGTGGCCCCCTTTGCCGAGCGCGAAGCTGCTGAGCGTGTCCATGTCTGCATCGTGCTCGCGGTTGATCTCGCGCACAATGTCCTTGATCGAGAGCATGCCCACGAGGTCGCCGTCGTCATTCAGCACCGGCAGGTGGCGGATGTCCTAGACACAATGAAACACGATATGCCATGCGAAAGTGTCAGTCTTCACAGCACCACTTGACGCATTGCCATCCACATTCATTCGCACAGCAGCTCAGTCAGCACACACACAGCAAGCACGTACGCTTGAGAGCATCTTGGTCATGAGCTTCGCGGGCGTCTCGTGCTCCTCTGCGATGATGAGGCGCGCGCGCTTGGTCATGATCTGCGACACCTTGGTGGTCTTGGCCGTGAGGTTCTGCAGCTCCACTTTCTTCATGTAGTCACGCTCCGTGACCACGCCCGTGAACTTGCCGTCCTTGCTGCTCACTGCGAGGCAGCCGAGGTTGATGCCGGCCATGCGCGTGATCGCGTCGAAGACCGTCGCGTCCTCGGAGATGACAAAGTTCACGCCGTGGTAGCAGCTCTTCTCCATCATGTCCTTCGCCTGGCCCTTGTTGTAGTGGTACGCGCGGCGCGACGCGAACGAGAACGCGTTGCTAGCGCTGCTGCGAGCAGCGCATTGCACGAGCGTGCGTGTGGCAACAAGGAGCTTCATGGGGCTGTAGAGCGATCTGCTTGGTGCTGTCTGCTGCTGCTTGGTGCTGTCTGCTGCTTGGCTCTGTGGCTTTCTCTTCTCGTGCGTTTTTCTGCGATTCCGATGTTGCTCTGAGATCCAAAGCGCATCTATCACTGTACGGAGGTCGCATGCTGCTTACGGAGGATTACTCAGAACACCCTCTAGTGAAGCATCTTTTTTGCGCAATCGCATCCAACTTCAATGCGCGCTGTCCCTGCACACGCACGCTGACGCGAGCGAGCGCCACCTGGTGCTGCTGGAATGAAGTGTCGGACTCGTGCTGGCGCACGCTCTTTAACATTGACAAGTTCGAGACCACGAGCCGCAAGTTCGCAGGGGAGATCATGACGGACGACAAGGCGGTCAGCATCCTGATACGCAAGCCCAAGAGATAGAGCGTATCTCGGGTTCTCGCAGCAAGTGACCTCGACATCATGTGGGAACTCGACCCATGTCGATGGAATCTGTTCGTGGCCACGAACCAGAACGGAGAGACGCTATCCTGCTCCACGCGCGAGCTCGACGAAGACGCCCGGTACGCGGA
>JAADWH010000747.1:0-14990 GCA_023335995.1 Globisporangium nagaii
CCCCCCCCCCCCCCCCCCCCCCCCCCCCCCCCCCCCCCCCCCCCCCCCCCCCCCCCCCCCCCCCGCTATAGCAGCAGCACTCTCCATTGTTGTTGTCGTCGTCCTGCAGCATGCTGATGCGTCGGTCACGCTGGACACGAAGAAAGCGATGGCAGCGAGCTGGACTTGGAGGCGCAATCACGAGTCGCGAGCGCATTTTTCTGAGGACTGGGTGTCCTGGTGACTGCGGCGTGGTAGACAGGCCAGGTGGACGACTGGCATGGCTTGTTTCTGACCAGCTCCGCCCGACCGCGCTGCCCGACTTTGCCCGAAGCAGTCGACCACGCGCTCGACTGGACGAACGTTCGCCCGCATCTTCAGGCTTAGTCCAGTCGTGTCTCCGACCCGAGGGTCTGAGCAAGCGCGAAAATGATGGCATGGGCACAGTTGACAAGACTGCAGCCCCCCATGCGCATGAACGAGGGATCGTTTACGGTTGCCAACACACTCCCAGCCATCGACGCAGTCATCCGAGCCGTAGCACTCTCGTTCTGGACGCAAAAGCAGTCATCTAGCCCACTTTTGTTCAGCCATCACCCAATTCGGGGTCGACAGCACCATCCCACCGAGCTCAACACCCAGGTGATGACTGCGCAGCCATGCTGTGCTGTGTCCATGAGCGCAATCTCCACACACAGGCTTTCTTGGAAGCCAAAGCTTGTCGTGTGGGGTACTGGAGATGCCTGGCGAGGAGCGCTCGCCGCGTCGTGTCCATCGTTGCAGTCTGAATCTGCTACGAAAGTCACAACGTCTCGACTGATGGCAGTCATCGCGTATAAAAGTTGCGATCAGGTGGTAATGGAGCAAGGTGATGCACACCGCGATTTCTGCGGTTCTTGAGAGAGAGAGAGAGGTTCGTTGTGGGCTTAACGCTCGCTCGTTAGCACAAAGATATCGCCGCATGGCGCGTGCCTCTATGCTGGTTCGATGACTGGTGGCAGCGTTGAAGACTCCAGATCAGAGAGCAGCTCGCCGCGCGCACTGGCCAGACACGCACTCAACTCACACGCAACGTCATTCTCGTCCTGAGCTGCAGCCGCTCGCTGAAGACGCACGTCCATGATCACTCGCACGCGGCCGCTCTCGATACTTGTAGACGCGAGCTTGTCTCGCGGTAGGCGTGTTAACGCGTCCGCCAGCACCAGCGTCGAATGCACGCGCTGGAGCGCAAACTTGCCGCAGAGCGCCTTTGGGAGCTCGTGGCGACACACCGGACAGGAGCGTCACTGCTGGAGCCATGAGCTCACGCATCGCGAATGGTACTCGTGGCCGCACGGGAGTCGTGACGCCGCCGCTTCGTCTTCAAGCGGCACCTCATCCTCGCACATGCAGATGACGCAGCTGGTACTCGCCGCGTTGTCATCACCACCGCCACCATCACCGCTGGCGATCCTCCATTCGTGCTCGAGCTTCTCGAGAACCGAGTTGTCGATCGGTGACGCCTGCTTCAGCCGGGGTCCAGCGAACCGCATGACGAGGCGCACCCAGGCAGGTTTGCGGAGGAGCTCCAGGACGTCGCGCACCATGATGCCACGGGGGACTCGATAGAGCAGCTCCATGCGGATGGCCACTTGGCTCATCGCTGGCGCACGGAAGAGAGGCTGCTGTTGCGTTGAGCTCTTTGGAGCAAATCGGCGAATGAGGAGGGAATGACAACCAGGCGGCGGTGTCTGAGATTGTCGAGGCGAGGTGATGAGGGTGGAGCAGCGCAGTCTTCATTATCGCAGGACGACCGTTTGTTATTTCCCGTAAACGACAGGAACATGCAAAGATGTCGGCGGTTCTGTTAGCGAGGCGACTCTGGAGTCGTGCCAGGCTTGGCGTGCTCCTAAAGCACTCGCGGGTCGCGTCCTGGCGGCGGACTTTTGCGACGACGCTCGACCTCAATCTCTTCTTCGATCGACTTGTGGCGCGGCGGCGGAGGTGGCGCAGGGCGACGCTCGTCGATGGTGTTGTCGTGGGTCGCTGGCGCAGTGGCGTTCTTGGCCGCGACGTGAAGACTCGCCATGGGTACCGACACGAGAGCGAGCGCGATCGCTGCGAGGGAGAGCAGGCGCACCATCGATTCTTCTTTGCCTTCTTGTGGTGTCGCTGGGACGGAGTCGATTTGGGAATGAGCACTTCGTTTGGACGCGGTGAAATGGCGCGCGCGCAACCTCGAGGGTATCTGGACCTTGGCACTCTTCTCGAGCGACAGCCTTCTCGAGCGACAGCCCAATCTTCCTCTCTGTCTCTCTCTTTTGGAACACCAGGGGCTTGCCAGCTCAACACGAACGAGCTGACGCCACTGGGATATCGCAGCACCCACACTTTCGAAAAGAACGCCACACACAGGTGTCCGGATAGAATCATCTCGGGATTATTCGAGCTGTGTTGCTCTTTAGCAGCCAGTCTGGACCGTCTCCCTCGTTCGAAAGGTGCACTTGCGGTGTTTGTTGCCTGCAATATGCTGCGGGGATCTCCTCGGCTGGAACGCTTGGGCAGGCGTCGAAGCTTCGCTGAGAATACGGCATCTTGGACTTGCTGCAAGCTGCCGTGTCGAGAGTCATCTCGACTCGAAGAACCTCGCTCGAAAAGGAACGAACTCGGAGATCACATCTACTCGCGTGCGACTCGGATCGCTCACGCTTGGAAATCAGCGAGTACCTCGTTGCCTCACTCTGAAGGCAACTCGCTCGACTGCCCTCCATGCGATCCGCTTTCGAAGACATTAGGCTCGCGCTCGCCACATCGGATCTGAGTGCACTCGCGCGCAGTGCGCAAGCAGCGTCGAAGCGTGGCGATCTGCATCTCGTTTCATCGACGGCGATGGCGATCTCACCACTATGTATGCAATCGTCTCGGTCTTGCTGCGAAACCAGGCGTTCCTCTGGCTGAGCTCGACAGGAACAATGCTGCTCTGCACGGAATTTGTAAAGACATTTATCTATGTTTATATACCAAGCCTTACTTGCCCGCCGCCGCCTGCGCGACGAAGTTCTTCGCCAGCTGCTTGACGTGCTCAACGCTGTCGTCGTCGCCGTGCTCCTGCTCGTACTGGAGGAACTTCTTGAAGAGGAACTTCATCTTCTTGGCGGAAAAGTCCATCGAGAGGAGGCGCTCAAAGAGCGCGCGCACCAGGTCGGCGCTCGTGCCAAACTTCACTTCCTTGTCCAGGTACACGTTCCAGAGGTCCATGCGCTTCGGGTAGTTGGCCAAGATGCCCTCGAAAATCGTGCGCGCCTTCTCCAGCTCGCCGCTCTCGTACATGAGCTGGCCGTACTTGAGGATCACCGGCAGGTGCTTGTGCGCCTCGAGGCTCTTCAGACTCTTCTGCAGCGTCTCAGCCGCCTTGGCGAGCGACCGCTGGCTCATGTAGTACTGCAGCGCGCGCAGCCACGTCTGCTTGCTCTTGCGGAACTTCTTCTGCATCGTCGCGAGCGTCTGCTCCGCGTCCTCGCTCTCACCCGCACGCGCGTACAGGTCCACGAGATGCAGGTGGACGCGCTTCGGGTGGTTCACCTTGAGCGCGCTGTTGAACACGCGCAGGAAGCTCGCCTCGTCGCCAAAGTCGTGCTCCAGGTTCATGTACGCAACCCAGACGTTGAGCTTCTCCTTCTCGTCGCGGAACGAGACCGCCGACGTCGCGCGGATGGCCACGTCGCGCGCCATGTCCACCTCCGTGAGCGACACGTGGAACGCCATGTACTGGATCCACAGGTACGAGCTCTGCGGCGAGACGGCGATGAGGCGCTCGTAGTCGTCGGCGCTCTGCGGCACCTGGTCGTTGCTCGCCAGCGCCTTCTCGCGCAGCGCCACCCACTCGTCGCTCTGCTTGCTCTGCTTCTTCTTACTCTGCTTCGTCTTGGCGCTCTCGGCTTCGTCGTCGTCGTCGTCCGACGAGTCGTCCTCTTCATCCTTCGCTTGCTTCTGGTCCAGCACATTTGCAAAGCCGTCCCACGTGAACTCCACGCTCTTGCTCGCGTTCACGGCTTCGTCGTCCGTGGAGGACTCGTTGCTGTCCATGTCCATGGCGCCTGTCTTGATAGCGGCGGCAGCAGCAGCAGTCGTCTTTGGTTTAGACGCCTTCACCACTTCTTCTTCGTCCTCCGAAGACGAATCGCTTTCATCATCAACGTCCATCGCCTCAGTCTTCACTTCTTCTCCATCGTCGTCGCTCTCATCGTCATCCTCCTCGTCGTCGTCTTCTTCAGAGCTAGACTCTTCCTCACCCTCAAAGTACGACGGCTTGAGCCCGAAGGACACGCGCAGATCCTCGATCTTGAGAATCTTGGCCTTGACGTAGTCCCCCTCGGAGAACACCTGCTCCAGCGCCTGCGTGACCTTCTCGTCCGCGATCTCCGAGATGTGGCACAGACCGCTGATCGTGCTCTTCTCGATCTTCACGAACACGCCGTACGATTGCACCTTCGTGATCGTGCCCTTCACCGTCATGCCTTCCTTCAGATCCTTGAACTTCACCACCGCGACGTCGTCCGACACGACGCTCGCCTTCAGACTCAGATCGATGCCACGATCCGACTTCTTCGTCACGCGACCGGCCACGAGCTTGCCCGGCTGGAACTCGCTCTGTGGGTCCTTGATGAAGTCGTCGCTGAGGTCACGGAGCAGCACGCGGCCACTCACATCGCGGTTCACGCGCACGTAGCAGCCAGTCGTCGTCGTGGACGCCACGATCGCAGTCACCAGGTCGCCCACATTGTAGTCCGCGACAGCAGCCTTCACATACGCGGCGGGGTTCGCGAGCGCGTCCGCACGCAGCGATAAGTCCACGTTGTTGCCGTTCGAGAGCACGACGCACTTGACGAACGTGTTGGGGGCGAACTGCGGCAGCGAGAGCATGTCGTTCTTCCACTGCGCAGGTGACAGCAGCTCCGTGATGCACACGCGGCCGTACGAGTGCGCGCCGAGACGCACCATGAGCGACGGCGGCTTCACAGCCGACACCTTCGTGGTGATGAGTCCGTTCACCACCGTGCCAGCCTTCAACACAGCAGCAGCGCCAGACGAGCGGATGAGCGATAAGTCCACGCGCGTCTTCTCCTCGTCCACTTTCAGGATGTTGCACGTCACGCGCTTGCCCACTGGGAACTGCTCGCGGAACTCCCGCAGCACCTTGAGGTCGGTCGAGATCTCCAAGGCGTTGAGGAAACCGATCACGCGGTGGCTCAGGCGCACAGAGAGACCCTCACTCGATTGCTCGACGACGACACCTTCGACGGACTTGCCGCTGCGGAGGAGCGCGCGACCGGCGCTGTTCTCCGTCCAGTCGGCGCGCACGAGGTCCTTGATACTCTTGTCCGCCGCCAGATCCTGCTTGCGCAGCGACAGGTTGAGCGCGTGGTAGCTCGCTGGGTTCGTCTCGCTCACAGGCTTGCGCTGGTTCGCACCCTTCTGCAGCACCGCCAGGATGCGGCCTTCCACGAGCATGTTGACGCTGAAGCGGTCGAACGGGTGCGGGTGGTCCTCCTCGTCCTCGTCGACGTCCACGATCGAGACGGTCGCAGTGACCTTGCCGCACTTCTTGCTCGTCTTCACCTTGATCTCCATCGAGTTCTCCTTGATCACGACGATGCGGCCCGAGAGCACCTTGCCGAGCACGAGGTCGTCGCTTGAGTACTTTGGCAGCGCCGCCTCGCCCTCTGGACGCGACGACCGCTCCTTCTTCGACTTGGTCACGAGCTCCTCTTCTTCGCGCACGAGCAACGGCAGGTCGTCGAACGGTGTCTTCTTTGAGAAGCTCAGCGACGGTACCGACACGCGGCACGCGAACGTGCTACCGAGCTCGAGACCGAGCGCGTTGCTCGACTGCGACGGACGCCAGAAGTCCGCGATCTGGACGACGCCGAACTGCACCAAGTCCTTGTCCTGCGGGTCTGGGAACGACACCACGACGTACTTCTCGCTCGCGCTCGCAGCGATCACCGTCGCGGAAGCGATCTTGGCGCCGTTCGTCAAGCGATTCTTCTGCTTGCGCGCCTTCTTCGAGCCGTTCCTCACCAGCGCGCTGTCGGCGCTGGCGTAGTAGACGTTCTTCTCAAAGTCGTAGTCCACCAGGAGCAGCTTCACTTCGTCGCCGTCGCTCCACTCCTTCTCGCTCTTCGCGTCCGCGACGATCACGGTCGTGGTCACGTCGTCCTTCTCGAGCGCGAAGACCGCACCGTACGGACGCACACCGAGGAACTCGGCCTTCTCAGTCTTGCCGAGCGTGTAAGCCGCACGGTCAGCGGCGTCCGTCGCTGCCTCGTACTCGCGCAGGTACGCCTGGAAGTACGTCGGCAGGTTCTTTACGCCGGTGAGCAGCTGCTGGTGGCGGCGGAAGCCGACGAGGAACTGCTGCTTGTCCTTGTCGATCTTGCCCACGTGGCACAGCACGGTCTCGCCCATCTCGAAGAGTCCGTCCTCGATCTCCGAGAGGAACTTGTCGCTCAAGAACGCCTTGGGAGCCAGCGCCGTGAGGTTGTTCAGGAATTTGATGAACACGCCCTTGGTCGCGTGCACCGACGCCACGTACCCGATCAGCGCTGCGTTCTCCTTCACCTCGTCAAACGAGCTCGGCAGAACAGCAGGTTTGTCGGCAAACTGGATCAGCAGCGGCTTCTTCGAGAGCGTTAGCACGCTGTCTCGCGCCTGGGACACCACGAGCAGTGGCTCCTTGATCACGTCGCCAGCCTCGTACTTCTTTACGAGCTCGTCAACCAGCGCCGTGTGGCGCGGGAAGTCGGTCAGCTGCACGAACGGGAGCACGCCCTCGAGACCGTCCTCAGTCTGCACGCGGAGACCCGTGGCTTCAACATCAAGCACTTTGACATTCTTAACGGTCTTGCCAATGTGCTCCGACTTGACGAGCGGCTCGTTGCTGCTGCCGTCCTTGCCCGACGAGCCCGAAGACGTGTTCACGGTGCTCGCGTTCGCGTTGAACGTGAGCATCAGACGCTGCTTGGCGACGTCGCAGCGCGTCACGACCGTCTTCACGATCTGGCCGAGCGTGTACGCCTCTTCGAGGTTCTCGACACCCGCCTGGCGCAGGAGCCCCGCAGGTACGAGACCGTAGACACCGTTGTAGAAGCTCACGACGACTCCGTACTCGGCGATCTTGGTGATGAAGCCGTGGGCAGCACGACCCATCGTCGCGTCCTTGTACGACGCGAGCACAGGCATCTCGGACGTCAAGAGTCCCTTCTTCATCGTCAGGTACGTCTTCTTCGACTCGAGGTCCACGCGCAGCACGCGCGCCTCAACCTTCTTCCCAACCTGGAACTTGCCGCTGGCGTCGCCCTTCTTACCAGCCTTCTTCAGCGCCACAAACGGCGGTACGTGCTGCGACGAGACCACGCCGCGCACGCCTTCGCTGATCTCGAGCAGGATCCCCCAGGGCTCAATCGCTAGGATCTTGCCGCTCACCTTCTCGCCCGGCACCAGGTCCTGGTGGCGCAGC
The DNA here is from genome assembly GCA_023335995.1 of Globisporangium nagaii. NCBI lineage: Eukaryota > Oomycota > Peronosporomycetes > Pythiales > Pythiaceae > Globisporangium > Globisporangium nagaii. The sequence goes on from JAADWH010000747.1 coordinate 7,478, forward strand.
ACCGTCTGGCTCAGCGACGACTCCTTGCAACTCACGTTCACGAGTCCGTCGAACGGCGCAAAGCCGATGACGCGCGCCGCGAGCTTCGCGCCGACCGCGAACTTCTTCTCGAGTTTGTCCATGCGCGCGTCCGAGACGTTCGAGATGTGCACGTACGCCGGCGTGAACGTCTTCCACGTCGCCTTCTTCGGCTCGCCGGCTTCCTCGTCGACGTCCATGTCGTCGTTCGCGCCTGGCGCTGCCTGCTGCAGCGACAGCATCATGCCGATGCCCTCGTCAATGCGCTCGACGGCGGCTGCCTGGATCACGTCGCCGACCGCGAAGCTCGGCTCCGAGACCTTCAAGTGCACGACGTGCGGTGCCATGGACAGCGTGATCTGCTTGCTCACAAAGTCGATGCTGATGATGCGCGCACGACCCTTCATGCCCTTCTTGTATGCGTCCTCCCAGCCGTGCTGGCACGGGTTGCTCATGTGGTTCTGCTCCACTGTGGCGTTGAAAAACGTGAGGAAGTTCACGCTCAGCCCGTTTTTCAGCACCTCCTCGACACGCACGTTGAGCAGCATACCCGGCACGAGCTGTTTGACCGTGAACGAGTCGCCGCGCGTCACCGCCTTGATCACCTGCGCGCGGTCCGGCGTCACCGTCGCCGTCGACGTGTGCGCGTTCACGGAGAGCACAGTCACGAACAGGTGCTGGCCCTTCAGTGGCGCGACTTCCGAGGTCTTCAGCTCCTTCAGCGGCACGAACGCGTTCAAGCCGCGCACGCCGAGGTTCACGATCGCGCCGTGGTCTTCCACTGACGCGACCGTTCCGTGCATGGTCATGCCCTTGGCGACCGACTGCGGCACGAGCTCTGCGTGCAGCAGCGACGTGCGCAGCGACAGGTGGATCTGCTTGCCCTTGGCTTCCTTCGCGGCGCTCACGACCACGCACGGCACGAACTGGCCGACGTGGAAGAGCTGGCTCAGCGGTGCGAGCTCCTCGTCCTCGCCGCTCTCCTTCGCGATGCCGAACGTCGCACCGGGGATCGCCACGCCGGACTTCTTCTTCTGCTGCTGCTTCTCCGCCTGCTTCTGGTGGTGCGCGAAGAACTCGTCCGAGCACTCGGCGGCGCTCACGACTCCATTTAATTTATTCGGGAGGCTGATCAGCAGCTCGCTGTCGTTGATCTGGCGCACGCAGCCGAGCAGCAGCACGCCCTTGCGCAGCGACTTGAACGTGATCGCCGCCGCCGTGACCTCCTTGGACTCGGCCGCAGCGGCCGCTGCCTTCGGGTCGACCTTAGGCTTCTTGGCCGCCTTCACCTTGCTCTTCTCCTTGGCATCCGCGGCGTCCTTGGCGCGCGCGACGCTCTTCTTGCCGAACAGCGCGTCGGCGCCTGTGTCTTGGTCTTCGTCGACGTCGAGCGCGGCGGCGCTGTCGAGCTTGCGCTTCTTCGCGACCTTCTTGTCCGCGCCGGCGGCTGCTGCTGCTGCGACTGGCGTAGCAGCCGCTGCGGCGCTCGTCTGCGGCGCCTTCTTACCGCGCGGGAAGCTCTGCGTCGCCACCATCCTGTTGCTGCTGCGTTGGGTGCTGTGTGGCGCCTGCTCTTCTTCTGCGGCGGTGGGATCGCGCGCTTGGTGGTGGCGGCAACGTTTCGACTGATCGATTGGTTGGCTGGCGCACTGGATACCGGTGCTCGCGTCGGTAGGCCGGTACAGTGTGTGGCACACGCCACGGACGCGCTCGTCGCCCCGACAACGGCGCTCGAGGCCGATTGGCTGGCGGAGCGGCGCGGGAGGGGCTGCCCGCCCTAGCCGCGAACCCTAGGTGGCGTTTCCGCCAACGACACGGCCTGAAACGAGGAGGCTAGGGCTTTTAGCCCCAACCGCGCTCTGGTGGCCAATAAATTCGCTGCGGCGGCAGCGCAAGGCCGCTGATTCGTCCAAATCAGCTCATACAAACCCAAGTCAGTAGCCGACCGGGACGGCGATTCGCCCAAATCGCGCACGCCGCCGACCGATGCCCACAAATCCGACAAGGTGGCGCCAGACGAGCTCGGAGACCTCCCTCGCGAGGTCGGCGGGAGGTCGGCGGCTTGAGACCGCCCTCGAGCAGACTCGCTTACTCCCCGGCGGTAGTAGCAGCAGGACACCCGAGAGTTGCTGACAAGGCAGCGCGCGCTCGTCCCGTCCCGTCGATCGCTCTTCTCAGTGCCCTCGCCGTCTATCGACAGAGGGCGACGCGATGCGCACGCGCATCAGGGAGGACGCCGACGCCATGAACGGCGTGAGCGTGCTCGGGTTCCTCATGAACGGCGAGGGCGACGCGGCCGATCCACGCACCGCGCGATCCCCGCGTTGCTCATCGCGAACCTGAACGACGCGGACGCGCAGATGCGAGTGGTCGCTGTACGCTTGTGTGAGTGTTGAAGCTGCTGGTGCAGGAGCTGACGGAGAAGCACTCTGCCGTCATGAAGGAGTGCCTGTGTCGCGTCCCAGAGGATAACGCGCGCACGAGCGTCAAGATCGCTTCCACAGCGATGCATGACGTCGGCCACGTGTTCACGAGCCGCAAGCAGTACGTCCTTCCCAAGCCACAACGAAGTCGAAATGAACCGGTGTGCTCTAGAGAATCGCTAATGGCTCGAAGTCATACTCTCCACAGCAACGCGGACACGTCAGCTGCTCACCGTCGAAGTCGCTCCCGACAGCGCGCAGTGACTTGTCGAGCAAGTTGCTGAACGCTTTTTCGTACTTGCCGATCACGACTGGATCGCCCGACCTGATCTCGACGACCTCGGACCAGTTGAACGATCTGTCGGTCAGCACCTTCCTGTCACAGATGCAAAACTTGTGGTGCAGCAAAAGTTCTTCCTACCCTCATGGTAGTAGACTACCACATCCTCCGACATGCCGACGGTTACGATACGGATGAGCGAGTTGCGGAGCTCGGTGTCGTCTGCAGCGATGCCGCGATGGAGAGCGGGGCGGAGGTGGATGAGGAAGCGGAAGCGGTTGTCGACCAGGTGCCACTGGGCTCGAGGCTCGGGTGGTTCTTCTTGCTGATGTTTGTAGAGGTTCCGGTTCTGCCAGAGGAGCGAGAAGACGATGCTGCGGGTGATGTTCCACGCCAAGAGGACACCGCGACTCTGTCGCTGCCATCGATGCTTAAGTGAGAGGTCGAGTCCGAAGAGGGCCTGGTTCCACGTGACTGGTCGGTCGAGCACGAGTTGCCATTGCTGGAGCACGGGTCGCCAGAGTCTGGAGCTGTGTCGGCACTGCCAGAAGAGGTGGTGGTAGCTTTCGATGTCGTTGCAGCCGTGCACGCAGCACCGGAGAGCTTGGTCGCCTTGACGCCAGAAGAAGTAGTGCACTGGGAGAATGCGCCACCATACACGGATAGTCACGTCGAGTGTTCGCGGAGTGATGAAGTTGCGGAGGTAGCGCGCGTGGTCTTGGAGTTGGGTCGTGCTTGGCGCGTCGATGAGCACATGACGCTGGAACGGGTGCGTCTTGGTTCTCTCGTGTCTGCGAGCGATGTGTACAGTGTCTTCGACGAGATCTTCGGGAACCAGTGCGTCTTGAGCGGCGCCGACACACGCCACGACCACAGCGGTCGGAGCTGTGTGCGGTGTCTCGATGGAAGTCAAGTCCACTCCTCACGGAAACAGTCGGTCGAAGATTTGCGTCAGCTTGAGCATTGGAGTCTTGCTTCTTGGCGAAGTGATCTTGAGCTGGAAGTCACCTGCACGGCGTCGCGAGTATTTCTGGCGTTGAACCGTCGCAGGGAACACGCTGCGACTTGCTACTGACTTCTGACGACGAGACCAGAACCAAGCAAGCAACCCAGCGACTTGATGACTCCAGACTCGCGCAGTACAACACGCACCTGAAGACTCTCGCGTGGTGCCTCTGGGCTTCATCATGACGAGCTCGACGCCACCCAGTCCAGGCGTCCAGCAGCAAGCGCACAGCTCCTACTACGAGGTGACGTCCAAGCAGCAGGGAGACGGCAGAACGCACCGGATCCGCGCGCCTCGCAGCGACATGGACGCGCACATCAAGTTCACATGGTTCCGCTGCTTCTTCTCTGTCTTCGGGTACCTGCTCGTGCTCTCCGACATCCCGCGCACGGGCTACGGCATCCAGTCGCTGAGCACTCTCTCCACGCAGGTCGCGCCGAGCACGATCATGGATTTCGGGCCGTACGCGTACCCGATCGCTCGGATCCAGCATACCGACGTGGACGACGGCTCGTACACAGGAAGCAGCGACGGCGCTGAGATCAGCTCTGTCGCAGTGTGGCCGTACAAGTTTGACTCGCTGTCGGTCGCACTGCGCGGGATCGCGAGGCAGCTCGGCGTGCACGAGTACCCTCGCTGTCTGCAGTACCTGGAAGAGTGCGCGTCGCCGGTCATGGCTCTCGACGTGACGTTCAAGATGCTCGACGCGCTGGTCGCAGCTCTCGATCGCGAGCGTCTCGAGCGACATCAACTGCAGCGAGACATGCGATTGTACCCGCCGCCGTACGTGTTCCGGACGACAGCGTACTGGATCGACAGGCTGCACCACTACGTGCTCAGCAGATTCGGGTGGCACCGCATCGACACGCGTCTGCACGCTGCGCACTACTACAGTCACGGTAGGGGTCGAGACGCTCAGGGAACGCTGAGACTCTGCAACCCGACGGTTGCTGGCGTCCACATACCTGTCTTCTGTGACGAGCAGATTGCATGGGGACTGGTGTCTGCGAGCCCGGCCGAGAGCTCGAACGCGGGGGTCCGAGACAGTCCTGCCGAACACATCGCGTACAGACTCGCGAGTCTGGAGCGCCAGCACCCGCACCTCCAGTTTGACATCACAGTGCTCACGACCCAGATGGTAGACACAAACACGCGCGTCGCTCGGCGCTTCCCAGTCGTGTACTACAAGACCGTGCTGTCGGAGATTATCACGATCATCCGCGGACGACTGTGCATGGAAATCAGCAGGAGCAACATCAGTACGACAGCCACGCCCCAGACTGAAAGCTGCACGACGCAGATCATCGACGACTACCGGTACGAGCGCGGCGTCCTGGCGACGAACACGGTGGACTGGTACGACGTCACGCGCGCTCTGCGCGCTGCCTCGCAGCTGTACGTGTGGCTGCGTATCGCCTGTCTCTTCACTGGTTGTTACCTCGCGCGCAAGGACGAACCCAAGTTCGCCGCGACATCGCTGCCCAAGCAGATGTACTGGACACTTCTCACGGTGTTCAAGATCCCGAGTCACGTTGTGATCTACGGCAGCTGGGTCCCCGTCGTATTGTACGTGGTAGCGCATCTGATCGACTGCGGAATGGTGCACCTCTTCTGCGAGCGCGCCTGGGCGTCGCTGAACGGCTCGGTGCACTTCGATTTCTTCCGGTACCTGGAGGTTGCCTCGGTGCAGATGCGCAACGTGTGGCTCTTGGCGCTCGTGGTGAAGAGTCTAATCGTACTCGAGGTTCACTGTCTCCCGTCTCGTGGCTCTCCGTGGCTTCTGCGGCACGGACTTGTCGGCATTCGCGGCGGACTCCTCGGACTGCTATCGTTCTTCACGATCTTCAGCTACTTGCGCTTCCTCAAGTTTCGCAGCCTCGAGATCCTCAAAGTGGAGGAGCTGTCGGCGGAACCCTTCCGCCTGCAACTGGCGTTCTCCGGCGATTTCGATCGCGTGAGCGAGTTCGGCTTCTTCTTCGACGTGCGCACGATCTGCTTTGCAGTCGCGTGTGTGGCTGGTGCCGCTGGCGTTCTCAAGTCCGTCTTGCTGTGGGCGCGGTGGCGGACGAAGCGATATCGAGGAGTGCGCTGCGAACACGACGAGCCCGAGCTCTGGACCCGCGTGTTCTTCACCCGATTGTACTACGTCCCGTACAGTGCTGGGACGTTGGTTTCACTCACGGCGCTGAGTATCTTCTGGCGGATAACAGTGCTGCGTCGTGAGAAAGCAGCCCACCTTCCAGCACGCAAGTCGACAACTTTTCTCCGGAGCAACAAGGTGGCTGCCGCTGACATCAGTCTCGATATCCTGAACGTATCGGCGTCGACGCTGCGCGAGTGCTCGCTGTGCGCGAACACGAGTCACAAGCACCGGGCTGGTGCGAGGCGACCGACCAGCTTCCTCGTGATGCACGAAGCCACGGACCTCAAGTCCATTTTCCGAGTCGACCAGCGGTCGAGGGAGACGTGGTCCGTGGTCCAGCTGATGAACATTGCGCTGCTCACTGAGCCTCTCGCGCTTCTCAAGCTTTTTGTTGCGGGACAGGATCTCTATCTCTACCAGCTGAACACTTGGACGCAGTCCAGGAAAGGAAACACCGGTGGTGACAGTGGCGACTCGGAGAGCACTTCACGACACTTGGTGCTGCTGCCGTGCGACCCGGAGACGCTCGCTCGCAACACGAGCAACTCGGAGAGCCTCGAAGTGAGGGCTGTGTACGAACTGGTGGACACCGTCAGCTCCAAGTCGGTGCCGTGGCGTCTGCTGGTGTTCTGTGGCTAATAGTTGCGAGCAACCATGCGCTGTCCACGCGCGTCAACCATACAGGTTAAAGTCCAACGACGCCACCCGAATCGGAACAGACGAACACAAGCGCGCACTTGCGCCGTCACGACACGCGACCTCAGCTGGCGAGCTTTCGATCTCAGTCACTACGAGCAGGGCGATGTGCTCACCGAGAACGGCGTGTGCCTCGACTTTACGAGCGGCGCCTCGGCGCTGCCATTCTCCTGTCACGGCGATACCAACCAAGTCTGGAGCCACACGTTCGACGACGAGCTCCGTGTGTCGAGCACGAGCTGCCTCGAGTACGACGACGTCGGGCTCACGGTTGTCGCCGTGGCCAAGTGTAGCGCGGCAAGCAACCAGAAGTGGACGCTGGACGCGACGTCCGGGAAGATCACTCCGTCGGGGAGCCCAGCGCGGTGCCTGGACTTTGCCAAGTCTCCAGCTGTCCTCGTGCAGTGCGCGTCACCGTTGCCCAAGATCCAGACGTTCAATGCGAATGTGCTGCTCGCAGCTCGCAGTTGCAACTTGAAGCGCACGCGCATCCAAGCGCCGAACATCTACAGCGGGAACAACTGCATGACCGTGAACCGCGCAAACATGGGCGTGCACATCTACCCGTGCTCGCGCACGGTGGACGTGTAGTGGGAGGTCACGAGCGAGAGGACGATCAAGCTCGCGGGGCTGCAGTACCTCGATCTGTCGCTGATTGAGCCTGGGTGTGTCGTTTACTACGCCTGCAACGGCCAGTCGAACCAGCAATGGAACCTCAACGCCGTGAACGGCGTGGTAACGAACGTCTACCAGCCTGGCAAGTGCTCTCTGCATGGAGGTGGGGGAGCTCCATGGACGATGGCAGTGAGGATGAGACGATTCCCATCCGAGTCACCAACTCGGCGAAGCGAGTGCTGGACGTCTTCGTGCCGCCCAGCGACATCGACACGAGTGTGCGCTTCTCGCTCCTCCAATTCCTCATCTCGGTCGCGAGCCTCCTTCTCGCG
>JAADWH010000748.1:0-14862 GCA_023335995.1 Globisporangium nagaii
GATAGTCACGTCGAGTGTTCGCGGAATGATGAACTTGCGGAGGTGGTGCGCATGGTCTTGGAGCTGTGTAGTGCTTGGCGCGTCGATGAGCACGTGTCGCTGGAACGGGTGCGTCTTGGTTCTATCGTGTCTGCGAGCGATGTGTACAGTGTCTTCGACCACGTGCAACTTCTGCACGAGCACACGTACTTTCTGAACGTCCCTCCCCTCGTCGACACCAACGCGTGCTTTCCTTGCGCCAGCGCAACGTTCTGGATAGCTGCAGTCATTGACTTGATTGTCGCCCATGTCTTGCACGTGATGCTCGGTGACTCCATCGTTGTGTGCGGCACCTCGATGAGCGATTGCACTAAAACTAAATCGGATCCCTATTGATGCGCCTAATCCAAGCATTCGTGACGCATCTCTATCACTTCGTGAAGAACCAAGCAAACTCAAACTCTGAGACCATGGCAACTGCCACGACACCAGCAACAGCAGCGCCTGCAAGCGCGAGCGCGACCGCCACCACGCGCTACGTGATCGACACGGACGCCGGCGTGGACGACGCGGTAGCCATCATGCTGGCGCTGCACGCGCTCCCGCGCGGATCGGTGCTCGGCGTCACCACAGTCTTCGGCAACGTCGACCTGCACCAGGCGAACCACAACGTTGCGCAGTGCGTCCATTGATCTGTCCTGACTAGCTGATGTGTCTTCTGCCCACCACTCACGCACTCACGATCTGTGCGTGTGTGCGTGTGCGTGTGTCTATACAGCATCCTGGAGGCGTGTGGACGCACGGACGTGTCGGTGCACAGCGGCGCGTCCAAGGCGATCGTGGCGAGCGTATCGGAGGAGCGGTGGCCGGGTCACGGTCCCGACGGTCTCGGCGGCGTGTCTGGCGCGCCAGACACGTCGTCGCCGCTCATGGCTGCAGCGCGCAAGAACGACGCGGTGCACACGCTCGTGGACCTGGCGCACAAGCATAAGGGCGAGCTGGTGGTGATCGCGCTCGGACCGCTCACGAACGTGGCGCTCGCGACGCTGATCGATCCGACGTTCCTGGAGAGCGTCAAGCAGCTCGTGGTGATGGGCGGCACGTCGCGCGGCGAAGGCAACCTGACTCCGCACGCGGAGTTCAACGTGGGCTGCGACCCGGAGGCCACGAGCATCGTGCTGCAGCACAGCGACGCGGCGGACAAGCTGCTCGTGCTCCCCTTTGAGACGTCGACGGACCACACGATCCCGTGGGCGGTCTTCGACCACGTGTTCCCCGAGCACTCGCCGAACCCGTACGCGCAGTACATCCGCCGCATCTGGAGCTTCAACAAGGCGTTCTCGAGTGACTTCGGCTTCGTGCCGTGCGACGCCTACGCCGTGGCGATGCTGCTGCATCCCGAGTACATCAAGACAGCCAGAACGGTGCACGGGAGGATCCACTTGGCGCCGGACGAGCTGCGCGGCGCCTCAGTGTGGACAGAAGTGCCCTCCTCGTCTCCCTCCGCTACGTCTACTGACGGTGGACCGACAGCGACGATGCAGGCGAACGCGACGCTCGTCACGGAGATCGACGACGATATCTTCGTGGAGCTGCTGCAAGGGCTCGCGCAGTGGTGACCAGGCAGCCATCCATCCATCCATCCATCCATCCATCCAACCAACCCACTCGACGACTCAGCAGCTATCAGCTGGCGGAATAGACAAAAACGGATCTAACTGCATGCATTGATGAACTGCGCGTGGAGCCACTGGCTGCGCTTACTCCTTCAGCTCGATCGCAGCGATCGCCTCGCTCACAGCAGCAGCGTCATCGCCACCACCACTGCTACTTGCTGCTACCGACTCTACTTTTGCCGACTCTGCTGCAACCGGCGCGGCGCTCTCGGGCTTCTGGAAGATGCCGTGCACCCAGACGCGGAAGCGCACGACGTTCTGCTGTCGGTTCACGTACTGGCGCCGGATGTACTCGTTCTCGACGCATTCGAGCCCCGCGTCCGCCATAATCTCCTGCAGCTCCTCGGTCGTGAAGTAGTACGCGCGCGTGTTGTCGCCGCGCACGTAGAAGTTCTCCTGGAGCTTGTGGCCCGCGCGGAAGCGCAGCTGCGCCTGGTCGTAGCGGCCGTAGTCGCGGAAGAAGAGCTTGCCGCCCGGCTTGATGGCCGCCGCCACTTTCTTCACGGCCGCGCGCATCTTCTCTGGGTGCAGCGCCGAGAGGCAGAAGAGCAGCAGCGCAAAGTCCACGCCGCCGTTCGCGAACGCCTCGCTCGGCAGCGGGTCGTTCGTGATGTCGCAGACTGAGGCGGCCACTCGCGCCGGATCGTACAGCGGTTGCTGCTTGAGCAGCGCGATAGCCGTGTCCGCGAAGTCGATCGCGACGATGTTGAGCGCCGGCGTGACCTCGAGCAGCGGCAGCGCGGCGTTGCCCACGCCGCTGCCGACCTCCAGCAGCGTCTTCGTCACGCCTTCCTGTGTGTGGCACAGGCGCATGCATGCGAAGCCAAGCGGATCAGTCTGGCGATTTACAAGACGCTCTGTAGGACACGCAGACACACAAGGCGGTACAGTACCTCAGGCTTGACGTCCAGGTCGGTGAACACCAGGTGCAAGTAGTGTCTGTGGGGTTAGTCCCATGCCAAGCAACACAAATGTCAGCCAGGGTGTCGGCACGCCAGCAGCGCCGTCACAAAAGAGAGATGCAAAGCGCACCGATCCTTGTAGAAGTTGGTCGTGTTGCGCTTGTAGAACTTGTCCCAGTTCTTGGCGGCCTCGTGCTCGTACTTGCGCTGCCAGAAGTCCGGGATGCTTGACGTGTCCTTGCGCAGCAGCTCCTGCGCGAGCTGCTCGCGCTCGTCCGTCCACTCGTCCTCGCACACGATCTGGTCGGGCGTCGCGAGCACCGAGACGGCCACGCCGGCCTTCTCCACGAGCTGCTCGATCTCCAGGTTCACGGGATTCTTCTTGCCGCCCATGCTCGCGCTCGTGCAGAAGTCGTCTCGCTCTCGGTCGCTCGTGCTGATCTGCTGGTCTTTGTCTTTCTGTCCATACAACTTTGGAAGTTTGTTCACATTTGTCGTCATTGTCACGAAAGGAATGTCGATTATAGTATCATTAGCACAATAGTAGTGTGCTCACTAAGAGTGCGTCAGTGGCAGCTCAAACGACATCTTTCACAAAGACTGAGCAATCATTCGTGCGACCTTCACGCAACGTCATCAAATCAGCACTCAGCTCACATAAACTCTATGTGTCTCATGATGAGAGTCGTTATTGTGTGAGGGTCACACCACATTGACGTTTGCCACACAAAGTGGGAGCTCCAAACGACGCGACCTTTAGTGTGTGACTTTGGTTCACAACACCACCAAACACCTGACACCACCAAACTCTCTATCAGACAAAGCAGCACTCGGCCATGGGCGAGGTGATCCGCTGCCGCGGCGCCAAGATCTGCAGTCCGTTCGTGTCGCGCGACCCGCTGGACGCCACGCTCTACTACGTCTCGGCGGGCACGGGTGAGATCTTCCGGTGCAGCCCGCAGCACGACAGCGGAGAGCACACAAGCCTCGCGTTCACCGGAGGCGAGCCCCACGGCGCGCAGCTGGACCAGAAGGGACGCATCCACATCGCAGACTGCGCGCACGCCGCAGTGCTCCGCGTGGACGACGCCGGACAGCCCGGCGTGATGGTCAAGGCATACGAAGAGCGCGCGTTCCGCGGACCCAGTGCCATCGCGTTCGGCGCAGGCGCGGACGACGACACGATCTACTTCACGGACAGCGGGCCGCTGGGCGAGACGACGCTCGAGAAGCCGCACGGCAGCATCTTCAGCATCTGCACGAGTCCGAGTGGCGGACAGATCCTGCGACCACTGGCGCTCGAGTGTCTGGCGCACCCGTGCGGCATCGCCACGAGTCTCGCGGACGCCAAGGTGCTGTTTGTGGCGGAGATGATGCTGAACCGCGTCGTGCGGCTCTGCAGGCGGCCGAGCAACACGCACCACCTAAGTGTCTTCCACCAGTTCGCTGGCGGCTTGGGTCCATCCTGCGTCGCCTGCGACAAGAGCGGGAATCTCTTTGTCGGGCATTACGACTTTGCCGGTGCGTGCATCGGCAGCGAGGATCTGCTGCTGCTTTCGCAGAGAAATGCCCGTGTGCCTGTGGGTATGAGCTGCTAAACTGAGAGCTGCCTCTCGTTCGTTGTGTTGTTCTTGCGAACGCAGGAGGCAGCAGTGTATATGGCAAGATCTCGGTTCTCTCGGCGGATGGCGCGCTGCAGTACACGCTCCAGGTTCCCGGGACAGAGATCACCGGGATCTGCCTCAGGTGAGACCGACTCGCAGCAGCAGCGCTGAGCGAGAGCGCATCAACGAGCTCCTGATCTAATGTGCTGCTATCCACCGTTTCGTGCCAGCGCGGACGAGAGCTTTGTGATCGTGACCGAAGCGTCGAACAACGCGATCCACCGACTTCCGGTTCGATAGACAGTGTGCAAGTGACAACGCTCGCTGAGCAGGAGGAGAATGTATTCGGAAGCTCACTTGTGCTCCGCCACGACTTCGCCGAGGAAGAGCTCTTTCAGAGCCTGCTCCGCAGCTTTCGGCGTGTACTTGAGGTACTTGGAGCTGTTCTTCTTGGAGAAGTGCACGGTTGAGTACCTGCGCGTTGGAAGGGAAGGAAGGGAAACAGCACGAAGCGCACCATGTGAGTCAGTAGCGCTCGACTCTCTTGAACTGCGAATCCCATGTAAACCAACGCACGCACTTTTCGAAGAACTTGGTGTACTGCGGGACGATCGTGTCAACCGCCGCCTGGATGATCTGGTGGCGAGTCTGAGGCTCCGACACGACGAAATGCTTCTGCATCTTGCAGATGTCGTCCAGCTGGGTGTTGAACCGCTGGTGAACACGCAAAGAGATCAAGGGTGGGTAAGTTGCAGAATGTCGTTGATTTGCGGCGTTCAAGAGCAAAGCAACAGCAGCCACGCACCGCAAACTTCTCTTTCAGGTACCGGCCGCTCTCGAGCGTGAGCAGGTCGCTGCCCTTGGAGTAGACGAGCTTCTCCTTCGGCTCGACCAGGAATGACTGGAACGACTTGTAGCTCACATCCACGAACTGCTCGATCGCCACGTCGCGCAGCTGCTCCAGTCGAGGTCGGATCTCTCTCTGAACGTGCGCTTCGATGTCTTGTTCGTCACTCTGAGGACAGTGCGGCAGTGAGCTCGCAATGTATCCAAAGTTGTTGGCGAGGAAGAGCTGCTTCAGATCGCTTCTGCCCTTGAACTGCGCACTTTTCGCTTGCAGCGCCTCCACGAGCTGCATCACGACAGTCTCGATGAACGACTTTGGCGTCACGTTCGACTCGTGCACGAGCAGAAGCTTGAGAGGTTTGGTGTGCTCGAAGAGTTGCCGGAGGAAGCTCAGCATCTGCATGCGTACGAAATCAGAGAGCGGTGAGCAGCAATACGCAAGACGGACGGCAGTCAGCTCGCAAGCACAGGTGCTGGCGACCCACATAGCTGGACACAGGATGCACATTCCCGTCCTTCGAAAAGGATCGATCGCCGCCGGCGCCAATGTGATCCGTGAGCTCAAACTGGAAGCCGAAGAGCTTCTGCTTCGTCACTGTCGCGACGCTCGACACGATTGCTGTGAGCGACTTGGAGAGAACCCACGGGTCGTCGCGGCCGATTCCTTTGCGGTCGCGAAGGAGAAGCGGCGGCGAAATCAGCGCCTCAAAGTTGCCGACGCGACCGACAAACAGCTCGTGCAGCAGGAGAAGCTTGAACGGGTCGAGTTGCTGTTTCCCTCCTGCTGTCGCTGTTGATGACGCTCCTGGTAGCGACAGTGTCGAGGAAGGCGAGGACGAGAAGGACGACGACGGCGTCTGTGCCGCGTGCTGCAGCGCCGCATCCAGATCTGCTCTCAAGGCGTCCAAGATCGGAAACGCGGCATACCGAAACGCGGCGTGCGAGAGCTCTTCGGTCGGGAAGATGGCTTCCGCGAGGCGCTTCTCCGCTTCGATGGTCACTTCGACGTCTTTCAGCCTCGTCGCGAGCGCGCTCATGGACTCTGACGCTGGACGGAAGCCGACGGAGCTGAGCGCCGCCGTCTCGTCCTCGCACATGGCCATCTTGACGACCTGGAAGCGCTGCTTGCCGTACTCGGTCAGCAGCTCCGTCTGCTCGATGTTTGAGCTCAGCAGGCAGTGCAGCAGCTGAGCGACCTTCGCCGCTTCCTTCTTGTTCGGCGTGGTCCACGCGAGCGACCCATCGCCATCATCGCGACTGCCTCGCGAGAGCACGCCCACAGCGCTCACGAAATCGGCCTTGCACTTCCGCTTCGCCTGTGTCAGCAGCTCCTTGGCTTGCTCGAGCGCCTTGGCGGAGCCTTCGTACGACCGGTGGCTCTCGAGGAACGCGATGGCGACCAGGAGCTTCTCGAGCGCCTTCACGTACTCATCCTGGTCGAACTTGGAGCCATTCACCAGCGTCGGCGCGAGCTGCAAACAAAGAGACACACGCAGTGGCCATGAGCAAGCCATGAGTCAGATAGAGGCTCTGTCTGTGCGCTACACATGCTCCTAGCAGCGCCATCCCCTCCTCTCTCCTTACCTCCTGCGCAGCCACAAAGTTCTCGTTGATCTTGCGCAGCTCGTGCACGCACAGATCGATGTTCTTCTGCGTTGCGCGCAGCTTCTCTGTGAGCTTGTAGATCGGCAGCATCTCGCGCTCGACACAGAGCAGCCCGGACTGGAACATGCCGAGCGACTGGTCCACGCGACTCATCTGGGTCTGTGTATCACGTTGAAAGACACAAAAGAGAAAGTGAGCCGCGAGTGCATGCCATATACATATGCAGCAGCAGAAGCGCTGGCGCCACCACGCCACCTTGTTCTCGCTGATGGCCTCGCGGATGAGCGCGACGCTCGAGCGGTACGCGCCGTAGCTCTCCATCGCCAGCCGCTTCGAGCTGCCGATTGACGCTTTCTGCATTGAAGCGCCGTTTCGATCATCCTCTGCAAACTGGTCGAGCTGTGCGTATCGCATTAGACAGGATGGAGCCAGCTTGAAGAATCGCGAGCGAGTGAGCGACAGCGAGTGCCAAGATGGCGACGCAGGAGGCGGACGTGGAGGCGCTGTGGGCGTCGTACTTTGACGCGAAAGAGGACGTGGCGCTGCCGAGTGGTGACGTGAGTGTGTGGGCTCTTTAGATGGCGCTTCGACCGTGCGCACTTGTGCTACATGCGTGCGCGATTTCGCCACCAAGTGAGCGCACATGGAATGGCTGATGTGCATGCTGTGTGCCACCAGGTTTTCCGGACATATCGCGGTGGGACGCAGGGGCCGCACGTGGTGCTCTTCCACGGCGGCGGCTACACGTCCATGACGTGGTGCTTAGTCACGGTGCGCTCTAGCGATGCTCGCGCACTCGATACACATGGCTGCTGCATGAGCTAACCGGTCTGCGCATGCTCGCTCTCAGGCGCTGCTGAAAGAGCACTACACTGTCCACGCGATCGACTTCCGCGGCCACGGCGCGACGCGAACGTCGGACGACAAGGACCTATCGATCGGGACGCTGGTGCAGGACATGGTTGACGTCATCGCGCAGATCGTGCCGCCGCCGTCGTCCGAGTCCGAGTCTTCAGAGGAGAAGCCGCAGTGCGTCATCGTCGGCCACAGCCTGGGCGGCGCCGTGGCGGTGCGCGTCGCGGCGTCGCAGAAAGTGCCGTCGCTGGTCGGCGTGATGGTCATCGACGTGGTGGAAGGCACGACGATGGCGTCGCTGGGCCACATGCACGGCATCCTGGACAAGCGGCCGAGCCGCTTCCGCTCGTACAGGGACGCGATCGCCTGGAGCCTGCACTCGGGCACGGTGCGCAACCCAGAGGCCGCGACCGTGTCGATCCCGTCGCAACTGGTGCAGCTCGAGGACGGGTCGTTCACGTGGCGGACAGATCTTCAGAGCAGCTCGCAGTACTGGCGCGGTGGGTTGTGCTGTTGGTCCCATTGTGCGACGAGTGGAGTCACTAATGCTACTGTGTGTGCTGCACGCAGACTGGTTCATCGGCTTGTCCGAGCAGTTCCTGTCGCTCTCCGTGGCAAAGATCCTCGTGCTCGCAGGTGCGGACGCTGCTTCTCATTTGCAGCTTTATGGCTAGATGCACTGTTCCTGAATCCTACGTGGCTCTGTCGATGGCGTTTTGATCAAACTCAGGATCGGATCGCCTCGACACTGCGCTCGTGCGCGGCCAGATGATGGGCAAGTTCGAGCTCCGCGTGATCTATGGCTCGGGCCACGTGATCCAGGAGGACTGTCCCGACCAGGTGGCGACGGCGATCCAGGAGTTCTGCTCTCGCTGCGCGCGCACAGCCAACGGCGCGATCTACGGCGGCGGCGGAGGTGCGACGCGCCAGCCATCGCTCGCGCCACCGCCAGCGAACGCGATCCTCGCTGCGAAGCTGGCGAGAGCGCGCGGCATGGTCCCGCACTGAGTCAGGACAGGCACGGCTGTCCCTGCTGTTAAGAGCGTGAGAATGAACCACTCGTCATGGTGGGAATTGGATCGAACGCACTTGCATCGTGTTGGTTGTACGGAAGGAATACACAGAAAGAGACTGGGAGCTATGGGAGCTGGCGATTTCTAGACGGACAGCACCGAGAACGAGGCGATGGAGCGCGTCGTGACCTGCGATCGACCGGCGCCAAGGTGGTGATGCGAGTGCGCGGCGCTGCTCATGCTCTCCGCGGTCTTGGACTCGATGCGGATCGCATGGCTGTGCTGCTGCTGCTGCTTGCTGCTGCTGTTGCCTGGCGCGACCGCGTGGGACTTGCCCGTGTCCTTGACGGCGAAGCGGCTGTCGCCATAGATGAACACAGAGACGACGACGAGGAAGACGCCCATGTAGAACGACGGCGTGGCGCTCTGGTCGAACATGTAATTCGAGATCATGCAGCTGAAGATGAGCGAGAACGACGTGCCGAAGTTCTTCACGACGTTGTCCGAGTACCGCACGACCGCGGCGATCGTGAGCCCGCCGACCGCCTGCAGGAAGATCACGGCCCAGACCATCGAGTGGAAGCCGTGGAAGAAGCCGTCGGTCCACAGGTCGCCAGCGTTGCGCACCAGGTCGAACGTGCACACGGCGATGGACACGGCCGAGAGCTGCAGGTTGCGCACCCAGAGCGGGTCCAGCGTCTGCATCGTCGTGTTCGTCTTGTGCGACTTCATCACGCGCTCAAAGTACGCCGCCGCGAGCCCCGAGTTGACCGCGAGTCCGAGGACGATCGAGACGCCGATGATGCGCGTGCTGTCAAGCCCCGAGTGGTCCGCTGCAGCAGCAGCAGCAGCAGCGCCATCATCGTCGACAGCGGCGCCATTGTCGTCGACGAGCTCTTTCTTCGCAGCAGCCGGCAGGCGCGAGTACGAGCACACGGCGACGCCGATCATGAGCGTGACCATCGCGCACCACTGCACGAAGCTGAAGCGCCGGTTGAGCAGCACGATCATGAACATCGCGGTCGTGATGATCTTGAGCTGGTACACGATCTGGTACGTCGCCACGTCTACGTAGTCGTACGCGAAGAGCGCCATCATGTTCTGCACTGCGTAGAGGAACGCGAGCACGACCATCTTCTTGAGCCCCTGCGTGTCGGCGAACACCTCGAAGCGCAGCGAGCGCACGGACGCCTGCACGTCGCCCTTCTTAAGCTGTGCGCGGTAATGGCGGTGGCAGCGATGCACACACACACAAGAGTCAGTCAGCCAGTCGACAGCGCCGATACACGACACACACGCCGCAGCCACGCACCTTGCAGAGCACGAGGAAGCAGATGAGGAACTTCATGACCTCGACGAGGAACACGACCGTGCCGGGCTTGTACTTGGGGCCGTCCACCAGCCGCGAGTACTTGGACACGATGCCGAGCGCCGTGTTCTGCAGCACGAGCATCACGAACGTCAGGTGCTTGAGCGACTTGCCTGCCATGCTGTCCCTGTCGCTGCTGGTGCTGCTGAAGGTGCTGCTGAAGGTGCTGCTGATGCTCGAGTACGACGCCAGGGACGGAGCTCAGGCGCGTGGGGAGGTGTACGAGTGTCGCGTGGAGCTCTGCCGCGTGCTGCGCTGAGGCTGTTGCGAATGAGCCGCTCGGTCGAAACCGGCGCTTGCCTCGGTTGCTCTTTTTTCCGTCGTGGCGAATCATGCCCCCTCTCCCCCACTTTCCACCAATCACAAGCGGCCGGTGGAGAGATTCAGAAATCTGGACTCTTTTACGAAAGAGTCTGAACTGCAGTCGCAGCACTCTCGATGAATGTATGTGAGACCGCTTTTCCTTCGACAGCAGACCCGGCATACGAAAAGCAAGTGAGAGAGATCTGCAAATGCGGACGAGACCAGTTTTAGCATTTGTTTTGCTTTATTCCAGTTTAGCCACAGCTGCGGCTTTTGCTTTGCGTTTTCTTGCTTGAAGCACATCAGTCAAAGAAAGAAGGAACGCGACGCAATGGCAACAGGATTCGGAGAGGTACGCGCGCTGCGTGTGTTTGTGTGTGTGTCGCTCTCTCTCGCTACTGCTGCAGACATGCGCGCTTGGTGGTGCAGTCAGTAGCCGATGCGCAGTCTAAACAGACGCGTCGCGGGCTCCGCAAGCGTGTGTGCGCCTGTACTGACGCTGCCACCATCGATGATGTGCACACCGCCAGCTCGTGCTCGTGCTCGGCGATAGCCACATCCCGCACCGCGCGGCGGAGATTCCCGCCAAGTTCCAGAAGATGCTGGTAGGAGTTGACGGCACATAGATACATGTCTTCACATGAACAGTCTTGCTGATCGCTGGGAGTGTGTGTGTGTATCCAACTGACTACCGACGCCACGAAAGGTTCCCAACAAGATCCAGCACATCTTGTGCACGGGCAACATGGTCACGAAGGAGCAGTACGACGAGTTCCGCGCGCTGGCGCCGAACGTGCACGTCGTCGCGGGCGATCTCGACCAGGTACGTATGATGCGCCTGTGCGTGTGTACAGACTACGATGCAGCGCGCTGTGCTGACTGCCTGTCTGGCTGTTCTTTCGCCATGATGCACGCACAGGAGTCGCAGTTTCCCGAGCGGAAAGTCGTCACGATCGGCCAGTTCCGCATCGGACTCTGCCACGGCCACCAGATCGTCCCCTGGGGCGACCAGCACAGCCTCGCGGCGCTGCAGCGAAAGGTGCGTGATGGTATCCGCAGCCTGTCAGCAGTGGTCTCGCTTTCGAATCCACCGTTGCTGACTCCCTGTGTTCTGCGTGCTTGCTCTAGATGAATGTCGACATCCTCGTGACTGGCCACACGCACCAGTAAGCCGATCGGTTCTCTCGCGTACGCTATGCGAACTGAGCGCCATCGCCTGACGGACTGTATGCGTCGTGTTATCAGATCCCACATCCGGACAGAGAACAACAAGTGGTTCGTGAACCCTGGCTCCATCACCGGCGCGTTCAGCAGCACCACGAGCGACGTCGTGCCGAGCTTCCTGCTCATGGCGGTGCAGGGCTCCAAGGTCGTGGCATTCGTGTACGAGATGAAGGGCGAGAACGTCGTCGTGTCCAAGAGCGAGTTCACGAAGGAGCCCTGAGGCGACACGGGCGAGTATGCGTGAGCGTGATTGGTGCGACATCATACTTCGTAGATGCTCTACTGCTGACAGCTGCGTCTGTCCTTCGGCGGAGAGGAGCTCTGCAGCGAGCTGGCTAGCCGGGCTCTGCTGTCGACCACGGCGTCTGACTATGCCATTCATGCACACTCGCTGCATTTGCTCTATGCAGTTAGTCGCCTCTCGTTCGTACGCGGTGGGGAATAATCAAATCTACTCTCTCTGTCTCTCGCTCCCAGTCTACAGCCAAGCAAAGTGGTCGGGCTCTTCCTTCGCACTCCAACCAGACAACACTAAGAGCTGCCCAGCTCGCTGTGCAGATCCTCGAAGAGCACGCTCAGATCCGTGATCGCTGGGTTCGTGATGCGCGGCAGCACCTCGACCCTGCACGACTCGTAGCGCCGCCACATCTCGAAGCCGCGCAGCGTGTGCTCCATCTCCTTGAGCAGGTGTGTTCGCACCGCCGCCTCTCTGCTGTCTGGGTTCGAGCCGCCGATCGGAGGCGTCGGCGTGCCGTTCTGGCGCGTGTCTGGCGAGCGGCCGGGCGTGAACAGATCCGAGTACAGCGAGAAGAGCTTGATATGCTGCAGGCGGTAGATCGTCAGGTGCACGATCGACATGAGCTTGTACCCGAGCGCGACCATGCGCGTGCTCCCAGCGATCTGGAACGTGCGGATCGTGCTCTCGATCAGAGATGACGTCTGCGAGAGCGTCGTGATACAGAATTCGCCATAGGAGCGCGCGTGTCGCTCGTCGCCGGCTTCCTTGTACGCCACCTTAATGTCTGCGAGCTTGAGCGCGTGCTGGAAGAACTTGGCGCTCGAGCGCAGATAGCACTTCCCCTGCGCGATCTGGCCGGCCACGCCAGGCTCCGCTGCGCCTTTGCGGTTGCCCTCGTGCTTCAGCGCGCGCGCTTCTTCGTTCAGTCTGCTCGCATCCGCGCGCAGTCGCGTCACGTCTCGCCCTGCGACACTCGGGATGATGAACGTCGGCACAGACTCCGTCCTGACTGCCGGTGCGATCGTGACTGTCTTCTTCGGCTTCTCCGGCTCCTTGTCGTCGCTCAGCTTCTTCTTGCAGCTCGAACACAGCGCTGTACTGGGCTGTTCGCCAATACCTTTGCTCTTGTCTGCTGCTGCTGCTGTGGACGAGGCCCCGTTCGAGGAAGAGCTGGCGCTGCTGACGGTGCTGCTGTTGTTCGCTCTGCTGGACGAGCTTGTCGAAGCCGACTCGGTTTTCACGACTTTCCGCGTTGACTCGCCCGCGGCTGGCTCCGCTTTCAACGAGCTCCTCTCTTCCGTCTTCACCTCCTTCTTGATCTCCTCTTTCTTCACCTCTCGTGCGCTTTTCACGGCTTCCGGCGCTTCCTTCGCTCTGGACGACGACGACGTAGCAGCAGAAACTTCTTCGCGCTTGCGGTTGCTCGAGGACGACGGCGCGACAGACTTGGAGCCGCTGCTGCCTTCGGATCGCTTCTCCTTCGTGCGGTGCTCCTTCTTGTGCTTCTCCTTCTTCACGGGCTCCACCGACGGCTCCTCCTTCTTCTTGTCGCTGCCAGTCGCTGCGCTCTTCGCCGTCGCGGTTGCCGCCAAAGGTGCCGACGCCACTGGCTCCTCCGCGGGGGGCGACGCCTCTTTCCACGTCACACGCTCGACTGCTCCGGCGCTGAGCTTGCGGCGGAACTCTTCGTGGGACTCTTCGGTGAACACGTCGGCCGCCTCGCCGCCGTCGCGCACAGTGAGCAGACAGTCGCGCACGTAAGTCGACATCTGCTTGTAGTAGCCAGAGTCCGGGCGGTGGCGCTTGCGCGCGCGGAAGCCCTTGATCAGGTACTCTGGCGAAGGCTCGTCCTCCTTGATGCTGGCGGCTGCTGTTGTCGCTGCTGTCTCGCTGTCATCGAGCATCGTGGTGTCCTCTGCCGACTCCTTCTGCTGCGTGGAAAGCCCGTCGACGCTGCTCTTGTCGTCCTCTTCCTCCTCGTCGCTCGCGATGGACAGCAGACTGTCCGAGTCGCTGTCACCATCGTCGTCGTCGTCGTCGTCCTGCGAGCCGTCCTGCGGGAACACGCGCGACTCCTTGCCGCGCGAGATGACGGTCGGGAAGCGCAACTGCTTACCTCGACCGACGCTCGAGGGCATCACTTCCACGGCCACGGCCACCTCCGAAGAGGCGTCGACGTCCATGTCGTTCCCGTTCCCTTGCGCGTCCATGTCCGCGTCGTCAAGCTCGCCTTCGTCGTCCGACGTGAGAACCGATGAGCCGTTCGAGGACGCGGGCGAACCGGGGGAGCCCGACCCGGACGAGTCGTTGCCGTCCACCTCGTCGTCGTCGTCATCGTCCACGTCGCTGCCGCCGTTCGCGTCGCCGACGCGGCCGTGGAGCGCGGCTTCCTTGCTCGACACCGCGCGGCTCGGCGCGTTCTTCTTGGACGACACGAACTGCTTGCGCGCCATCGTCTCTCTCCTCGCTCTGCTCTGGGTCGGTCTCTGGTAGCTGCTGCTGCTGCGGACGAGCTGGGACTCGCGCGTCGTGTCACTCGACTGGCTCAGCTGCTGGGGGCTCCTGGGGCTGCGTCCTGGGGCTGCGGCGTCCACACACAGAGGAGGCTCGTGGAGAGCTGCTTGGCAAGCGCGCAGGAGGTTTTGCTTTCTCGCTCGCTCTTTACACCACACAACACACAGCGCCGCTTCTTCTGGAACGGTACCGCTCACACCGGTACATCCGTCGTTATGAGAGGGTACACTCTGCACTCACTTTATCTGCTGACTTGCCTTTTTGCACGAGATAGAGAGGGTTCCCTCTGTCGTCTGCAAAGTGCTGTCAGCTGGAATCTCTCTCTCCATTCTCGCCACGAGCTGCTCGCTCGCTGCGACTCTCCTCTTCAGTTGTGTCGGACCTGCTCGCTTGCGTGCGTCGCTCGCTCAGCAACAGCTCATGCGCGTGAGCATCTTCCGTCCTCACGAAAAGCAGAGCAAGCAGTGAGGACTTCTCGAGGTGTGCCGAGATCACAAGGGAGTTTGCCCTGATTACCTCGCGCAAGCACAGGCTCATTAGATGAGCTCTCTCTCTCGCTCTTTTGTATCGCTGATGAATTCAATCAAGTCACGTGTAATGCTCGTTATCGAAATGAAAAGAGACTACCACGAAATGCAGACCACGAGCCAGCTTCTGCGCCGATGGCTCGTGCTAAAGAACGACGCATGCAAACGCACTCACTCTGTTCGCAAAATGCAACCGGCCACAAAACC
>JAADWH010000749.1:0-14858 GCA_023335995.1 Globisporangium nagaii
CCCCCCCCCCCCCCCCCCCCCCCCCCCCCCCCCCCCCCCCCCCCCCCCCCCCCCCCCCCCCCCCCCCCCCCCCCCCCCCCCCCCCCCCCCCCCCCATGGCGCTCAAGTTCGCCAGCCTCGGCGCGATCATCGTTGTTTGAGATCTCCAGGAGGACGCCGGCGTCCAAGTCGTCCGCGAGATCGAGACGCTCCTCGGCGGACAAGCGCACTTCTTCAAAGTGGACGTGACCGACAAGGAGCGCGTGTACGCGGTCGGCCGGCAGCTCATCGAGCAGTTCGGCGTGGTGGACATCCTGGTCAACAACGCGGGCATCCTGGGGGCAAGGCGCTGCTCGAGACGAGCGACCGGTTGTTCGAGAAGCAGCTCGCAGTGAACGTCGCGGCTCACGTGTGGACGCTCAAGGCGTTCCTGCCCGCGATGATGGCGCGCAGCCACGGCCACGTCGTGTCGATCGCCAGCGCGGCCGGCATCTTCGGTGCCGGGCTCGGGCTCGTGGACTACACGGCGACCAAGTTCGCGGCGCTGAGGCTCATGACGAGCCTGAAGCAGGAGTTCCAGGATCTGGCTCAGGAGGGCGTCCACCTCACGGTCGTCTATCCGTCGTTCATCAGCACCGACATGGCGAAGGGCGTCAAGGCGCCAGGCGGCTACAATATGATGCGAGCCGAGGACGTCGCGGACCGCGTTGTGACGGCCGTGAGGCGGAATGAGTGGCGCGTGCTCGTCCCCGGCAGCTTGGGGTTCGTGGAGCTGCTCGTGCGCGTGCTGCCTGACGGCTTCTACCCGTTCATGCGGCGCGTGACGGGTGGCACCACGTCCATGCTCACGCACGAACAGGTGCGCGACCACGAGCTGAAGCAGGCGCTCAACCGCTAACCAGGCAGTCGCGCAGGAGGAAGGTGCGTCTTGAACGACGGAGCTGCTCCTTAAGCTAACCAAACGCAGTACACGTGCATACGGATCGCTTTTGGTGCTTGGGGTACGCTTCCGGTAACTCTTCATTTGCGAGCTCTCCCGAACGAATCCTCTCCTCATGCCTGTGGGGCTAGTTCTAGCGCTGCAACCAGGATAAACAGACTGGATGCTACGGTTTCTATTCTGGACTCTATGTACAAGGGTTTTGCAGCTACCAAATAGGATTATTGCACGCAGTCGCGAAAGAGAAGAGCGTAACCAAACAAGCGTACCCTCTTCCGCCCACTCTTCACGAGTTCACCCACTTCATTCGGAAATCAGGCGAAGATGCCGCGCTCGCCGACTGCCGCGCCGCCGCTCTCGTCCATCGCGCTCTCGAGCCCCAAGCACGCGCCGTCCTCCGACGCCATGCTCAGCCTCTCGCCCAGACACGTGGCCGCGGCCGCAGGTGAGGAGTTCACGGACGTGCGCGTGAGCTGGGAGCTCGTGGTGGTCGCGGTGCCGCCCGGTCCACTCGGCATCCTGCTCGACAGCACGGTGCAGTCCGCGGCCGTGATCGACGGCTTCGGCCCCGTGGACGCGCAGGGCACGCGCGGCGCAGTGGAGCTGCACGGTGGCGTGCTTCCCGGCAGCGTGCTCGTGAGCGTGAACCACTACGACCTCACGGAGGCCAACATGACGTTCGCCGAGATCGGCCACGTGCTGCGCGAGACGAGCCACCTCGAGCGCGAGCTCTGCTTCCGCGTGCCGGTGCCAGTGGCGGCGAGCGAGTCGCCGGCGTCCAAGACGACTGGGAATGAGCCCGCGGAGTGGAGCGACGACGCCCAGGAGCTGGCGAAGGAGCTGGCGCTCGTGAGCCCCGCGTCCGTCGAGCTCCAGGCAGAGACAGCGCTTGACGCGCCAATCGAAAGCGCGTACGACCAGCTGAGCGACGAAGCCGTCCCGAGATCGAGAAGCAGCAGCGCGAGCTCCAAGAGCGCGTCGACGGCGTCCACGAGCGCAAAGAAAGGCTGGACGGTCGGTGGCTACACGCTGCCGAGAATGCCCAGCATGCCCAAGAGCATGCCGCACATGCCGAACGTCAAGATGCCGGCGGCGTTCAGCAAGATCTCGCTCACGCCGCCCACGAGCATCGCCGAGGCATCGACGCTGCTCTTCGGACCGTCGACGGACAAGCCGGACGAGTCAAAATTCGTGGTCGTGGAAGCCCCCGCGGGCTCGCTGGGTCTGAACCTGGACGGCGGCGTGACCGACCGCGCCGTGGTCGTGGGCTTCATCCCACTGCCGGACGGCTCCGTTGGCACGCTGGAGGCGCACGGCGGCATCCTGAAAGGCTCGCTGCTCGTCAAGATCAACGACCGCGACGTGGCGAGCGAGATGCTGGACGAGATCCGTAGCACGCTGGCTGAGCTCAGCAGCGAGCCGCGGGTGCTGACCTTCAAGCTGCCCAGCGTGCACCGTTCTGGTGCCAAGGCGGTGGCTCCGCGTGCAGCCCCAGTGCCGCTCGTGGAGGATCTGGACAAGCGCCGCAAGCTGGAGCTGGGGCTCGTGGTGAAGTTCGACAAGACGTCGCTCACGCGCAAGGAGTGCTGGTTCGTCATCGACGCGCACTGGATGAACAGCTGGGTCGAGTTCGCGGCGCGCGGCGGGCCGCCCCCAGGTCCGATTACGAACGAGGCGCTGCTGGAGCCAGAGTGGCTCGAGCGCATGCGAGGAGACATCCCCGGACGACCCGACACGCCGCGCGCCGGACTGGAGCTCATGAAGCACTACCGCTGCGTCACGCCCATGGTCTGGTGCCTCTTCGTCGAGCTCCACGGCACAAGCAGCGCGCCGCTGCTGCCAAGGTGCGCTGGAACCTCTTTGTATTTTGTGTTTGAGGTGGGTGATTCGTCAAGCTGACCGCTGTGCGTTTGTATGCCTTGTGAACAGATTCGAGCTGAAAATCGACGCCGAGCCCGTGGGCGACACCGAGGTGAGCGTGATCCTGCAGGAGCCGCGCCTGAAGGCTGCGATGCTCGCTAACGAACTGCGGGACAAATGCGTCAAGCACACGTAACAGAAGACGACGAACCAGAGCTTGCGCATCGAAACAGAGTGTCTGTGTGTCATTTCCATCTGCATATCCCGAAATCGAGTGCATTGACTGTCCGACGTGTACGTCCAGGCTACCATTGACACTAAGCTGACTCTGTTGTCGGCTTGGAAACCTTGGAGCTGCGCGTGAGCAGCAGCAAATCGACCCGACCGAGTCGCGCAGCTCTCGTGACGTCCCAGTTCGCCCATTGGCACTCTTCTGCAGTCGACTGCAGCGTGCAATAGGCTTCGCTGCGATCGGCTGCTGACCCGCAGACCAGTTTCTCCAGCAGCACAGACGACGCGGCGTTGCTCCCGCGATGCTTGTGCGCGACGACGACGCTCTGAGCACATCTTGCTGCCGAGTCGCTGTGAAGTCGCTGCAGCTCGTCGATCGTACGCAGCAGCGGCTCATGCGCATTCCAGTTGTAGAGCACGTCCGAGGCGAAGATCGCGTCGACAGCTGCAGGGATCGCTTTCTCCTCGATGTGATCGCCCCAGATCAGCGGCAAATAGCGGATCGCCTCGGTGACGTCGTTTGGCTCGGCTACTGCCCGATCGTCGCGGCTGTTGAGACGCAGATTGGCTCGGAGCAGCTCCATGCTCTCGGTGCGCTCGGTGAGGATCGTCATCGTCTTCGTACTGGCCCTTTCGCTGTTCAGCTGCTCGCTCAGGGCTGCGTGCACAGCTGCGAAGAGCCCGCAGCCAGCACCGAGTTCGAGCATCACGTGGTAATCTTGATCCTGATCCTGAGGCTGGAGGCTCTTTGGGAAATGGCTCGCTGTGCAGAGCGCGAAGGCGAGCAGGAGGGACGCGTCCCAGATGTGCGAGCCCATCGTGTCGCCGTAGTTCTCCTGGATCGTGATCGTTTGCCGACCAGCTGGTGATCCGCACTTCGAATGACGGTGGAGGTGGCGGCTGATTGAGAACACGCGGCTGCAGAGCCTGCTCGTTGGCTCAGCCACGTGAACGCCAACCTGCGTCTGGTGAGCGGCACTCGTCGACAGCAGCAGACGAATGTGCTGCGTCTGGATCGGGAGAACGAGCGTCTCAGCGTCGATCCACTCGCTGTGCACGCAAAACTGCTGGAAATCGCTGTGGAACTCGGTTTTCTGGTCTGTCAAAGCCCGGTGTGCGTGTGGCTTCAGTCCCAAGCGCAGCAGCATGATCGCTTCTCCTAAGTCTTGCGTGCGACCACTTTCGTCACGACCCTGGCTGGAGCTCTCCGTCCCGAGAGCGAACTCGGCGTCAAAGCTCCACCTGCAGCTCTCGATCGCACTCTTCGCCTTTGCGTTTGCGTTAGCGAGCTCCCGGATCTTCAGCTCGACGCTAGCGCTCGCAGCACTCATTTCAGGATGGATCCGAGCCTCCAGATCGCCCAGCACACTCTGCTGGATGCTTTGCGCAGCAGACTGCCCCATTTCGTCCACGAGCTCGAGCGAAACGCGGAACCGCTGGCCGATCCGCAGCGTGACAGGCAGCGAGAAGCGCAGGCGCAGGCGTAGGATCTGCAGGTTCGCTGGCACCTGCCGCTGCAGAACTGCCAGCCTCGCCGGGTCGAACGCAAGCGCCGCTGCCATGCCAACTAGCCTCTGGAGACGTGACCGAGGGCTCGCTGGGTGTGTTGAACGTCAGCGGCGTCCGTTTCTGCAAGTCGCTTGGAGCCTCAGCAGCTCGAAGCAGAACTGGGAACGGACTGCCCACCAGTCGTGAGCTCAACAACCGAACGCTGCCTGATAGAAGCAGGACGAGCGATAATGGAGAGCGCGCTGCCACGAGACGCGCCTGTGGCGACGACTCAGCTGCCACTGCATCCACGCAAGGCGCAGCAAGTCTTCTTCGTACGTGCGCTGCCCGCATGAGTCTGTGGATGTGACGCTCGCACCAGTGCAGCAAAAGTAGGAGAGCGACTCACGTGTGGACTGGCGACTGATACAGGATCTGATGCAATGGGAGGGAGCGCTGACGCCCCAGCTCGCAGCGATTTCTCTGGCGAAGCGCATCGAGCTCATCCAGGTGCGCGAACCCTCAGTCGTGTTGGTGTCAGCAGCACAAGCACAAACCACGTCTTCCGCTCACTGCTCGACTGTGGCTGTCCCTGCGTTGCTTCTCTCCAGGAGCAATACCTCTCAGGCGTCTACGAGGCGAAGCGCGGCCAAGAATTTGATTTGCATCCGACACCACACTCATCATCATCAGCAGCAGCAGCTGATAGCAAAACCCCACAGCGAGTGGTGCTGAGACTCTCGAGAGACGG
The DNA here is from genome assembly GCA_023335995.1 of Globisporangium nagaii. Lineage (NCBI taxonomy): Eukaryota > Oomycota > Peronosporomycetes > Pythiales > Pythiaceae > Globisporangium > Globisporangium nagaii. The sequence continues at coordinate 5,250 of JAADWH010000749.1, forward strand.
CGCGACGCTCCAAGTGCTGCAGCGAGAACCATCGCGCGTCATCGGCAGCGTGGCGCTCGTCGACATCCAGCAGATTCTCGTGAGCTCTTGTGCATCCGCACTAGAGCATGGCTTCGCTCTCCGACTCTGCGACCCGAGCTCCAACCAAGATGGGAGCCAAGACGGAGAGACCCAAGCGGACAGTCGTGGACTATTCCAGACACCAGCGGTGTTTGCTGCGACTAATGCTCAGAAGTTGAACCAGTGGATGCTCACGCTCACGTGCGGCGCGAACGCGTTCCAGCAACAGCAGCAGCAGAGCGACAAAGCGGCGCCGCCCATGACGAAGAGCCTCATCTGGCAAGCAGCCCGCCTGCGCATCTTCGAACTCGCTCGCGTGCTCTCGCTGCATGACGCGGTGACTCTCGTGGCGCGAGGCGTTCGACACTTGCTGGCGATTGAGGAGCTCGAGGAGCTCGAGGATCCGCAGCATCCACTGCTGTTCCTCAGCTCGCGCGGCTCTTAATCTTACGTGTGTCCAACTGCGAATACACATGAACTATCCTTGCTTGGCTGGTGCTGCTGTCGCACAAGGTTGAGGCTCTCCTGCTGCTTCTGGCGAGCGCGAGCGTATCGCTCTCTCAGTGTCGCGTGCGACTCGGAGCTTGACACAGCTGCTGCTCTTGCAGCCGATGGCGGTGACTTTGGCTTGTCTTCAGCAGGCTGAACGCCAAGAAGCTCTGCCTTCCGTTTCTCTTCATTCCCCGAACGGGATGACTGCGAGTCTTGAGCGTGGGACAACGCCTCTGTGGCTCGACTGGGAGCCACAGCGCCAATCTGAGTCGCCAACTCGGCGATGCGTCGTCTGGTCTCCCTCGCTTGCACTGTCGCGCGCTCGTCGTGAGCCACGAGCGCGTGCTGCAGGCGCCGGATCTCGTCTCGACACTGCATCTGGAACGCAGCAAGTCCGTTCACCTTGTCCTCTGCTGACGGACACGTGCCTTCTCCGCTTCGAACTCCTGTCTTCTTCGCACAAGTTGCACCTGCAAGGCTGCCTTGCGCGTCTTTCGCTGTACTCTGCAAGCGAGACTCAGCTTCTCGCTGCTCCGACACCTGGAGCCTCGGAGCGAGGCTGCTGGCAACCTCTTCGCACTCGAGATCCCGCATTTCCTTAGCAAAGGCGCTGAGTTTGCTTTCCAGAGCATATACAAGAGCCTGCGTCTCGCTACTGCGCTCTACTGCGCTCCTGGTCTTCAGCTCCAGCCTCCCAAGTCGCTTCTTCACGCGCGCTAAGATCAATGGGACACTGAAGTCAGGATCTCATCATACGCTCAGAGAAACACACAGCAGTAGAAACGCTCAGCACTCACCGTGGCGCTCGTCAGCACTCCGCCTGGCGCTCTTCACGTCCATTGCAGCAGTCTGCTGTGCGATACGCAGCTGCTCCTGGACAGAGGCGTCGCGCTCGTTCGCTTGCTGGAGCTGCAGCGTGAGGTGCGTGAGCCCGTCGCCAAAGCGCACCACCTGCGTCTGCAGTCCACGCCAGCGGTCCGTCTGCTCCTGCTCCACGATTCTATGCTGCTTGTCTGCGCTGTTAGCACTCGCCTCGAGCGCTTGCAGACGCCGGTCGTGGCGCTTGAGCTCCTTGGCAACGAGCAGGAAGCTCGAGCGGATCACGTCCTGCACGTGCGTCCACTCGTCGCTCCCGCGCACGAGCTGCGCGCCGAACGCGTGCTCCAGCAGCAGCGGCCGCTTGTGGATCGTATGCGGTGTGTCTCCTCTGCTACCGCCGCCACGCGCAGACGGCATGCGCGTCGCGTGCGTCGTCGTCGGGGAGGGCTCGCGCTCGATCTCGTCGGGCATGATGCTGCGCGTCTCTTCTTTGGATCTGGAGATCCCAGACTCAGATCCCAGACTCAGGCTCCAGATCTCAGATAATGCATTTAGGCACTTTATCCTATTTTATTGAGATTTGACAAGCATTCCCTGGCCACCAACTGCTTGGAAGATGCCAGCGAGCAGAATGCAGAGCGAGCGCAGCGCCAGTGGATCCACAGCAGTCGCTTGATTGATTGATTGATTGATTGATTGAGACTCTGGCTTATAAATGATGAGCAGACTGAGATCGGAGCAGCGCGTCCAGTGCCTAAACGAGATGCGTGCGAGACCTCTCGCGCGTCAGTTATCAACCACCTCCGTGCGGCACTTGCCGAAGAGCTCCTGCACGAGCGCAGCGGCCGTCGGCTGCGGCTCCCGCAGGATTTGCGCCATGACCTCTTTGTCCACCGCTTCCGCTGCGATGTCCACCACGTATCTGTTGCGGACAACATTCGTGAGAAGTGAGTTCAGAGGACAAACGTCAAGCAGAGGTGGACGGACACGAAAGTGTCCGCCACAAACGGACAGTACACAAGATCGCACCTGCCGATGAGCGGGGCGTCACCTGGTCCGTGCAGCTCGGAGAGGATGCTCCAGACCATAGGGTTGACGCAGCGATAGTCCTTCGAGCGCTCCAGCCCAGCGCGCGGGGTGTCTGGTTCGCCTGGGATGTCGCCGCTCAAGCGATCGCGCCACTCGGGAAGTAACAGCGACTCGTTCGTGATCGGCCCTGGGAACGGACCGCCCTGGCCCACGAACGCCACCCAGCGACTCATCCACTGCGCGTCGAGCATGAACCAGCACTCCTTGCGCTTGATCTTGCTCTTGTCGAACTTGAGCACGAGCGCCAGCTCCAGCTTGCGACGTTTCACCAAGTCTTCCTCCACGTGCATCTTGATCATGGACGCTGGACGGGGCTTGACCACCTTGTGCTCAGCCTTCGACGCTGACGAAGAGGACGAAGACGAGGACGATGAAGAAGACGGCAGACGGAAAAGCAGTCGACGCGGTGAGCCGCTGAGCGCGCCGAGTTTGGCGCGAAGCGCGTCCAGCGGCAGCTTGGAGACGTTCTCGCCGTTGATCTCGATGAGTACCGAGCCGCGCTTGACGCCACCGTGGCTCTCCAGCGCGCCTTTCGAGCCATCGGCGAGCGGGATGAAGCCGAGCACGACGCCGCGGTCGTGGGTCGCGCCGTCGAGGTTCAGTCCCAAGGGTCCAGGCGGCACGTCCACGGCCATGAACCTGTCGCCGATGAACTGCGGCTTCGCTGGCGGCTCGAGCGTCGGCCCTTTCACTGTCACTGCGATCGTGCTGTTCGCGTCCTGGAGCGACGGCTTGCGAGTCGGCTCACTCGTTGGCGGCATGAGGCTGATGCTGCTGATGTTGGACGAGTTGGAGAGTATGCGGCTGAGCAGTGACTGCTTGTCTGAGCTGTCGAACTGCTCGTCCAGCGCCTCCGGCTGCGGCGGAACCTTGAACCGCATCACGCGCTCCTGGTACATTGTCTCCGAGAGCACGTTGCCCACTTCGAGCATCGTCATCTTGGCGTCGAGCACGTTCACGTGGTTGACGCTCATGAGGACGCTCCCCTTGAGCACACCACCGTGGAGCTCAATGGCACCTTTGCGACCGTCGGGCAGCGGCGAGAACTCGTCCAACACGGCGGCATCCAAGTAGCAGCCGTCAAGCAGGATGCCCAGTGGACCAGGCGGGACGACGACCTGCACGACGTCCCAGCTGTCCGTGTTGATGCTGCCCACAGAGTCGCCTTTGCCGCCATGCTGCTGCTGCTGCTGCTGCTGCTGCAAGTCGCTGGACGCGAATGCGTACGGATCCGACTTCTTGCGCGTGAAGAACTTGAGCATCGTGCTGGTGAGACTGGGAGGCGTGGGCTCTCTCTCTGGACGAGTGTGTGAGAGTGATCTCGGGATCTTTTGCGCTTGGACTCCTTCACGAAGCTCAGGCGTGTGCGGCAGTGTGGGGCTGTCGACAAAGCCCAGAGAGATAAGAGCGGAGCCATCACTTGCTGTGACTCCTATTTTGAGCCAGAGATAAGAACAACGCCATCTCTTGCATTGCCGTCGAGAAGGTCGCGGCTGAGCGATATCCGATCTTCTCGGTGACGGCGCCACACGCATCTGATCGCATCCTCTTGCATCTGATCCGCGGTCGCCTTATTCATGTGAATGGCTGTGAGCTACCTTACCAACTCAGCACGCAACACGCATACACGTCGGATGGATCTCTTGAAAATGGATAGAGGAGCTGGGTGACAAGTCCACAAATCTAATGGGAAGAGGTGGTCGAGAGAGCGCGCGTCGTCGTCATCTCTCGGAGTCTCTCCGCTAACTACAGGTGCGAGCGCTGGCTTCGCGCTCACAGAATCGACGGCGCTGCAGGAGGCGCAGTTGCACTCGAGGCGCTGTCGGTGCTGGACGCCGGCGCCAGAGGGATCCCAGATGCAGCAGTCTCTCCAGAGGCTGTCGACGCACTCGCAGCAGCCGCTTGCTCCTTCTTGGCGCTTCCTGACGCGTCCTCCTTGCGCGGACTCAGCCCGAGCAGCGCGAGCTTCTTCGTGAGCGAGATCGTGGCCTTGACGGTGCTCACGGCAGCTTTGAACTTGCGGCGCGCGTTGAACTTGCGCAGCTCGATGAGCGCGCCAGTGAGCTGCACCGTGTTGACGTTCGCGCCAGCGATCCACGTGTGGTCGAGCAGCTGCTGCGCCGTCCAGCGCTCGGCCGGGTTCACCACGAGCATCCGGGAGATGAGGTCCTTGGCCTCGGCCGAGACGTTGTCCCAGTAGGGCGAGTCGAACTCGAACTTGCCCGTCTTGATCTTGCGGAAGAGCATGCCCTGGTTGTCGTGGTGGAACGGCGGGTAGCCGCACAGCAGGATGTACGTGATCACGCCAATGCTCCAGATGTCCACCGCCTTGCCGTACGGCTTCGCCTGCAGGATCTCCGGCGCGACGTAGCCCGGCGTGCCGCACGCGGTCGCGAGCCCCTGACCGTCTACCTGCACCTGCTTGGCGAACCCAAAGTCCGCGAGCTTGATGTCCGCGACGTCCTCCTTGTTCGTGAGCAGCAGGTTCTCCGGCTTGAGGTCGCGGTGCACCACGTCGGCGTCGTGGCAGAACTGGATCGTCGCCAGCAGGATCTTGACGAGCTCGCGGGCTTCGCGCTCGCTGTAGAAGCTCTTCTCGACGATGCGGTCGAAGAGCTCGCCGCCGGCCATGAACTCGGTCACGAGGTAGTAGTACTTCTCCTCCTGGAACACGTCGAAGAGTTTCACGATGTGCGGGTGCTGCATCTGCTGCAGGATGGCCACCTCCAGCATCAGCGCCTCGATGTCGTCCTTGGACAACTCGGCGCGCTTGATGCACTTGATCGCGAACTTGCCACCGCTGGCGCGGTGCGTCGCCTCGCGCACGACGGAGAACGTGCCGGCGCCGAGCTCTTTGCCCATGATGTACTCATCCTCGAAGCGTCTCGACGAGGTGGACGAATTCGGTGGCGACAGTGTCGTTGTGGACAACTTGGACGCAGATGCAGATGCGGATGCAGGTGCGGATGCGGACGCGGGTGGGACGCGGAACCGCACGACACGCTCCATGGCGGACGTGTTGATGAGGATCTCGCGGATCTTGTCGAACGAGAGCCCCGCGAGCGTAAAGTCATGCTCGTTCACGCCCAGGAGGATGCTGCCGCGCGTGATCTGGCCGTGCTCCTGCAGCACGCCGAGCTGGCCCTGCGGCCCGACGGGACGGAAGCCGTCCACGACCACGTGGCCCTGCGGCCCCGCGCTCTTGCTCACGATGAGCCCCAGCGCGCCGGCCGGCACGCGCACGGCCACGAGCGGCCACGACGACGGCGAGGACGAGGTCGGCGACGCGGATGCGGTCGCCATTGTACTGCTGCTATCTGGTCGCGGGCTCTGCAGTTTGGTTAGTGACAGCGGATGCGGATGCGGGGCGGGGCGTGAGCGGGCGCGGGGGATCACTGGGGTGGGTGCGGATGCGGATGGATTGTCGGCCGCAGTAGGCGAGCGAGCAGCGAGTGCGGACGGGTTGGCGTGTCTCCTGCCTGCCAAGAATCCGCGAAGTCGGCGCGTCGAGGCTTGCCGCCACTTCGCTTTAATACTCCTCTTTAGCTGTGCTGGTGGAGGAGGAGGCAGATGCAATCCTGTCAGCGCTGCCCACAATCCTGCTTATAATGTGAAAGGGAGATCTGCAATACACGAGGGCGCAGCGGCTCAGCCGCATGTCTCACCCACGATCGAGAGAAGGCAGGACAGAAACTGAACGTCAAGTCGCCCATTACAAATACACATAGAAACGCTGGTTTCTATGCGCTCACGAGCTCTATCTGCGAGGTCGCGCGAAGGTGACCCAGCTCGCGTGCCCAATCAAAGCCCAAACGCCGACAGCATTCGCATCCGCCAGCGCCGCCGCCCCCTCCTCCCGTCCTCCGCAGCTCTGCAGCTCTGCGTCTCTGCGTCCACGTGCCTGCCTGCCTGCCCACACACGCCGCCATGTTCAAGAAGTTCACGGTCGAGGAGAACGTGAGCACGAGCAGCAAGGTCAAGTCGTCGCAGCAGCGCACGATCCGCGCCAAGATCCTGGAGCAGTACCCGGACATCGAGCCGTACCTCGAGACGCTGCTGCCCAAGAAGGCGCCGATGGTCGTCGCCAAGTGGTGCGTCTCTCTCTATGCCTATGTGTACAGGAGTTTGTGGGCTGCTCGTGAGCGTATGTTGATTCTCTATCTGTCTGACTGCGATGTCTGCGCAGCCAGAACCACGTGCAGATCGTGCTGAACGAGGGCGAGCCGCTCTTCTACAACCAGCGCGACGGCCCGTTCATGCCGACGCTCAAGCTGCTGCACAAGAGTACGCATGAGCCGCATGTTGCTGTGTGAGTGTGCTCTGCGTGTCGTGCTGACTGCTATGTGTGTGTGCATCCATCCATCTACCTCGACACAGTCCCGCACATCATGAAGCAAGTGCGCGCGGACAAAGGCGCGATCCCGTTTGTGCTCTCCGGCGCGAACGTCATGTGCCCTGGACTCACGTCCGCAGGCGGCGAAATGCCTGAGGAGCTGGCGGCCGGGACGCCCGTGGCCATCATGGCGGAGGGCAAGGAGCACGCGATGGCAATAGGCGTCTTGACGCTCTCCACCGAAGAGATGTACGCTCACTTCCAACATCGCATTACCGAGTCGTAGGAAGAGGACACTGGTGTATTGACAGCTCTTGTGTGTGTACTTCACGATGCAGTCGCAAGCAGAACAAGGGCATCGGCATCGAGATGGTGCACTTCCTCGGCGACGACATGTGGACCTGCGCGCGCATCGACTGAGCCGCTGTCGCTCCAGCTCACTACGACACGAGAAGCGACACTTAGTGTGAAGAAGCCGCAGTGAAAGCGCCATCTCACTCAGCATGCGAGAAGAAAAGTGCACGAGCGCAGACAACGTGTGGTACAAATTCGATTGTGTTCTGTACGGGCTCGCCTGCTACTGGCCTGTGCGCCTGCCTGAGTATCAAAATGGCTGCTGAGCCTGTCCCCGCACGCCAGATCCTATACCTCTTTCCACATGTGCACGCTGCTCGCACTCGGGACAAAGCTGTTGGCGCCGCCGCCACCGCTTGCTTTCGCCGACTTACTATTGCTGCTGCTGCTGCTCTCTCCGCCCTCGAGGATGTTGGGCAGCGAGCCGGAGCGCGGCCGCCCCGTGCCGTTCGACCAGTCGAAGTTGTGCGTGTTGACGTTCGCGATCACCGGCTGCATCTCGATGCCGCCACCCATGAGCGAGTTCTGGATCGTGAACGCCGGCGGCGCGGATGGCGGCGGGCCGAGGTCGTCGCCCATGGACGCGTCGTGCCTCGAGTGCGACGACTGGCGCTCGTGCGGGTACTGGTACGGCGCATGAGAGGACGACGAGGAAGAGCCTATTGTCGCCTGGTGGACGTCGATCGCGCTCTGCAGCGCTGTGAACGGATTGAAGCGGTACCCTTGCGAGTGCGCAGTGCCTGTCGTCGTGGTGCTGCTGCTATTGGAGAGGTCTCTTGCTGCGGACGAGAGCGAAGCCAGCGACGACCCGTACGCGGACGAGGACGACGCCAGCTGGTGGAGAGCGGCTGCAGTCTCTCCCTGGCTGTGATGGTGGGGCGACGCGTGCATGAAGCTCCCGAGCGGCGCCGGTCCCTGCGCAGACGGGAACGAGTGGCGCAGCAAGTCGCCAAACATGCTGCTGCTGCCGTCGCTGTCGTTCCGTGCGAACAGCGGGTTGGACGCCGGCGGCGGACGCAGCAAGCCGCCATTGCCGCCATTCGCGTCCAGGTTCAGTCCCGACAGCAGCGACGAGAAGCGGCCGCCTGCCGAGTCCACCGACGTCGTGGACGACTCGTTGTAGTCCACGGACGTCGTGGACATGGACTGCGAGGCGCCGGCCATGCTCTCATCCGTCGAGCTGCTCGATGCTTCCATGTGCGTCGCCATCGGGGTCTTCTGCTGGTAGAAAATCGGCACGTGCTTGCGGTTCGGACGTGGCTTGGGGGGCGACCGCTGCTGCTGCGCCTGCTTGTGCGACTGACTCGGCGCCGCGCGCGTCGCTGCGAGGAAGCCGCTGAGCGCCGAGCCACTCGCGCCGCCTGCGCCATCACCTTCTGCGGCAGGAGCGACGCCATTGCGCATGTCCTTGCGCAGGATCTTGACCTTGAGCGTCCCGCTCTCCGCCTTCGCTGTGAACGCGTTCTCCTTGTATTTGCGCTTCCCGCCTACACAGCCAGCAGCAATAGAAGCGAGAGCGAGAGAGAGAGAGAGAGAGAGCGAGAGTCAGAACCAGAGCTCGCAGGATGCATTTGGAGACACCTCGTGCACACACAGACGAGCCGAGCGAGCGCGCACCAATGCTGTCTGCGTCTGCCATCGTGACCTGCGCGGCTGCGTCGCGGCTCCTTCGGCTGTGTCGGTCGAAGCTCAGGGCTCGAAATGGTCAATCGCAGGCACAAGCGAGCGCCAAAAGCGAGAATGATGGTAGTACCGGTAGAGCGATGGTGGAAACCAGTCGCAACAACCGGACATAAACCGATATAAACCCCTCTTTCATGTACTGATATGAGGCTCAGACAGCTCAAGACCCAGGGTTATTACAGTTTCACACAAAAATGCACTTGGACAAGTAGAGCGCGTCGAAAATGTCGACGCTCATGAGGATCGACGGCAAAATGTCCTCCATGCCTGCCGCCGCTCGCGCCGTGATCTTCATCACAAGCTTGGTGATCGACAGCAACGCGAGGAACGAGAGCTGAGCCAGTCCGGAGACTCGGATGAAGATCGAATTGATCGTCGGACAGATGATCAGGAGCAGAGAGCTGATGGTGATGATGCAGCAGCGCTCGAACGCCTCGGACCGCTGTGCCGAGTACTTGTCCTGCGTTGAGAAGTGCAAGGAGTGAGCGAACCTTGCGGTCTGCTGCGCGATGGAGCTTCGAGGACTCGTCGTCGATTCAGGCGAGACCATCCTCAGGCTGGATACGAACTGTGTTGCTTTTGAGCAATATCCTCCAGTCGTCTCGTAAAGAACTGAATCAAGCAACATCACCGTGTGGGAATCTCTCCAGATCTCCATCTCGACACCTCAGTCGCTCTTCGCGTCGTGAACCCACCTGAACTCGAATGTGAGGTCGTTGCCTGGGTGCATGAGAGATCGGGAGCAGTCAACACACCAGGAACTCACCATGGATAAGTCG